>WAAF01012085.1:580266-847442 GCA_013400475.1 Tricholaema leucomelas
GAGGAGGCGGCGTACGGGATGGGTTCATGTGACGGGGGGTGAGGCGGGGGGGGTGCCGAGCGAAGGGGAAGGGGAAGGGGAAGGGGAAGGGGAAGTCTTTCTTAATAAGGTTCCATATCATTTAGTTAACTGAATGTTCATTTCATATTTCTTCTGCAAGTTAAGGGAGCTCAAACAAAACAGATGAGTGCTGAAAGAAGAATTTTCATTTGCCTTTTCATTATAAATTTGAAGAAGCTCTATATAGCTCCAAGGAAATAAATGAAGATTACACTTTCTAAGATGAGGTAAGAACTTGAGTAATACCATGTACAGTAACAGACTCTTTTAACAAGCTGACATTAAGAAGACCAAGAGAAAGGAAGTAATAATAAAAAAAAAAAAAGAAGAAGCATGGTCCTTAAGTGAACATAAGTGGTTCCATGAGCATACAGAAAGAGATATGAGTAGTTCCATGAGCCTATAGGAAAAGATATGCATTCATAAAGCCTTGAGTATTGCAAAGCAAAGGACCAAAATGTATTTAGCCAGACCATTGCACTTAGCTACATAAGGAACAGCAGGAGCAATCAAATTCATATGGCTAGCTTTTATACCTATAAAGGTTTCTTGTACCACGTGTCACATATGCAGTTTGTAGGAATAAATACATTAACTATGTTTTTGTAACTGAAAACATTTTCCACATGCGAACAGACTTTAAAAGCACATTTAAAAAGAAGATGCAATAATCAGATTTTAAGCTTTAGCTCCAAATTCAAACCAGAATTTGAATTAAGCCTTTGGGGATGTTCCTTTTCTTGTTATCTACTTCAAGCAACAAATGGCACCACTTGGTCACAAAAACGCAACAAAGCTTCTCGAGAGTTGGAGGGTGCTGTATAAAACACATTTAAGCATCAGGATCATAATAGCCAGTGAGATGTGGAAAAGACAAAGACAAAAATGTCCTCTGCTATGAGGACAGGCAGAGAGAGTTGGGGCTCTTCAGCCTGGAGAAGAGAAGGCTTCGAGGAGACCTTAGAGTGGCTTTCCAGTATCTGAAGGGAGCCTACAGGAAAGCTGGGGAGGGACTCTTTACATGGTCTAGTAATGTTAGGACGAGGGGGAATGGGTTTAAGCTGGAAGAGGGGAGATTCCGACTGGATGTTAGGAGGAAGTTCTTTACAGTGAGGGTGGTAAGGCACTGGAACGGGTTGCCCAGGGAGGTTGTGGATGCTTCCTCCCTGGAGGTGTTTAAGGCCAGGCTGGATGAGGCCTTGAGCAGCCTGCTCTAGTAGGAGGTGTCCCTGCCTATGGCGGGGGGTTGGAGCTGGATGATCCTTGAGGTCCCTTCCAACCTAAACCATTCTATGATTCTATGATTCTATGAATTTGAAATTTTAAGTTATATCCTCAAATCTTTACTTACCAACTATTATTTGTTTCCTTGAGAACTAAATTGTGTCAATTTTCATTCCCCGTCTACCACACAAATGGGATGGTAATTGTTGCTGAAAATAACTTCTGTCTGAAATAGAGGATCAGTTATTTTCACCAAAGACATGACCAATGAGGCAACATGAGAATGAATGTTGTTAACTGGATCTTTGTTAATGACTGGCAGTAAACAGTATACAGCAATGGCTAAACTGTGATCAGATGGCAAAAGAAAATAGCAGTTTTTCTTCAGTGTTGTGCCCTTAATTTTTGAGTGTGTGCATTTGGCCCACGTGGGCTTGGGAGTCAGGCAAACAGCATGAGGAAGGAAGGGGAAGAAATGAAGCAAGGAGCTCTGGTAATGAGCTGCAAAACACATTTTGTTCTCTGGAAGGTGCTCATACAAGCCTATTTTTGAGTCTCCTCTCCTCCTTTTGTAGGGTTTAGCTTACACTGTGCTGGCTTTGCTGAGATGCAGGAATTTTCAGGACAAACCAACCCCTTCTCGTACATAGGTTGTGCATAAAATGCAGACCATGCTTTGAAGAACAACAGATGTTAGAGAAGTAGTTACTACTGCTAGAGTAGTAGTTCCCACTTGTAAGTAACATTTTGCTCTTCTTTGATGTGGTCTGTGGATATCCCCTGCTGCAGAAGCCTAGCTAGCAATAAAATACCAACAGAAACAAGTTCACAAACCGTAAAGACAGTACAGGTACAAACTGAAAGGAGATAAACACAATCTTTTCCATCACTAGCTGTTTGGACTGGTGCCACAGAAAGAATAAAGACATTGGTACATCTTGTCTAGGAAAACAGGATGGAAGAACAAGCAGCAAACACATTGAGGACCTTATTATTGACCTAGCAGTCAGAGTGACGAACATGCAAATGAATTCCCTCTTTGCACCAACACAATCATGTTCAATTTTGCTTCTTTGGCACTTAGGAACTGTTATGCACCACCTCACACCAGCAGCACTAGGAAGAACACTCTCCCTTCTCCTGTTCCTCTATATGGACAGAAGTATGCAATGTTTCTCACACAACATTCTTCTTAGATGATATCTTTAAGGAGTTCTTGAGGGACAGTTTTTACCTTCATGTTTCACAGTCCTTGATGGACTCTTCTTCCCTGAATTAACTACTCTATTTTTAACCTGGATAAAGTTTTGGCATTCTATAACAACAAATCCCACAAGGCGAAGGTGTTGCTTTTTTTCACTGGTCCAACACATTCAAACATTTATGTCACTTATTTTGTCTTCTGTGGCCTTTTAGTTCCTCTTACATGTTGACAGATTTTAGGAGGACAGTCAGAAGTGCTACAGGCCTTGTGATTTCTTTTTCCCCTATCCCTTTCTAAACACTTCTGAGTGAGAAAACCAACAACCAGGCTGTTCATAACATAATAGAATACAGAATGTTATCACATTCTCTATTGTTTGTAAAATTAGCATTGAAATAGTTTTTGCATCTTTGCTGTGTTATAACTAAACCAAACTATGGTTACAGTGCTGTGTTGTTCCCTTGGTGTTGTCTGTGTGTTTGTGGCTTTTTCACTTTCTGCTTTTTTCTGACTTTTTTGGCTCATTATTCAATATAGGTAACAAGCCACAGAGAAAAAAAAAGTCCTGCTAATGTTTTCTTGATGAAGTTATTTCTCTTGACTTTTGAGACACTTCTTTTCATAACCTTCCTGAACTGCATTGCCCTGAAGTGCACAAAACAAGACAACCTGAATAAATACGTAACTAGGGTACAGTGAAACTCAAAATAAAGCACATACCCTCTGGGAATAAATCGTATCACAACTACTCATAACAGCTGGCACCAGTTGATCCAGCTCTTGGCAGTCTCAAAGACACAATGTTTCAGAAGCCATTGATGAGTCAGCTGCAAAAGGCTGATTTAGTTCAGAGATGCCTGTTTGCTATATAATTAAATATTTCCTTAATATCCCATGTTTGACATCCCATTAGAATATCAGTTACAGGCTGAGCTAATAACATCCCCTATTATTGAAACTGCAACCACATACCCCAATATCTGACCCTCTTGCCAGCTGCTTGTAGGCTTGTAAATCTTTAACCATTTGAAGCTCTAATTTTCCTCTTTTTTTCCTTGTTCTTCTTGTTCTTGTGTGTGTTTGTTTCTTTTTTTTTCTTGCTTTGTTTTGGTTTTGTTTTCCCTGTGATGCCTTTTTTAATTTTTTTTGGCTGGGTTTTTGAGATTTGGGGGTGTTGGTGGTGGTTTCTGTTTGTTCAAACTAACAAAATACTGTGTTTCTTCCCAAGAAAAGTTCTTGAGAGGAAAAATGTTGTTTCATTCCTGTGAAATAAGGCTGATGCACTCTTGTTGAGAATGTCTCTGTCATTCGTGCTTGGAAATAGGAATATGAAATTTGTGCTAAAGGGAAATCACAAAGAGGTTTTTTAGCAACTCTCATTAAGGTCTTTTATAATTAATTCAGCAACTGTTTTAACTTCCAGAACTATTTCCTGACACTTCTAAAGTTTTCTTGAGCTTCACATAAACAACAACAACAAAATGTTTGAAAGAACACAAATAAGTTTTACAAATGTTTCCCTTCACTTTTGGAAAAGAAAAATGTACAAAATAAAAAGTCTAAAGGTAGTAAAACAGTCACCAACAAAATATTTAATAAGAAAAGGAGGAATTACTGATTTGGTTTTTATTACCTCTACAGGAAAAATGGAAATTACAAGAGGGATGTGGAGATGCTGGAGCATGTTCAGAGAAGGGTCATGAGGACGATCAGAGGGTTGGAGCATGTCTCCTATGAGGACAGACTGAAAGAGTTGGAGCTGTTCAGTCTGGAGAAGAGAAGGCTCCCAGGTGACCTTCTTGTGGCCTTCCAGGATCTGAATAGGACCTACAAAAAAGCTGGGAAGGGACTTTTTAGGCTATCAGGTAGTGACAGGTTTAGGGGGAATGGAGCAAAGCTGGAGGTGGGGAGATTCAGACTAGACATGAGGAGGAAGTTCTTCACTATGAGAGTGGTGAGAGCCTGGAATGGGTTGCCCAGGGAGGTGGTTGACGCCCCATCCCTGGAGGTGTTTAAGGCCAGGCTGGATGAGGCTGTGGCCAGCCTGCTCTAGGGTAGGGTGTCCCTGCCCATGGCAGGGTGGTTGGAAGTAGATGATCCTTGTGGTCCCTTCCAACCTTAACTGATTCTGTGATTCTAACTAAGTTTGGTGGCACATCACATAGACTATGCTTCCTGGGAATTATTCGCTACACCCTGTGGAAGAGAAGCACGTTCTCTATTGCTCTGATATCTCCAGTTTACTGCACTCTCACTGGCTAGACATTCTCAGCCCTTTTCCTAAGCTGGCAATTAGAGCCTCATTTGCAGCTGTGCTTGTGAAGCTGAAGGTTCCATTGTATCACTTTTAGAAGCCTGGGATTTATTTGTTCTGTGGAATAGTAAAATTCTGATTTTGAGGACAGCAGAAAGTACATAAAATATTAAAAAGATAAGGAATAAATACTAATCCTGTAAAGAAAAAAAAAAGCTATTGTCCCACAAAGAGATGATCAACTCAAGCAGCAAACTTAAAGACAGGAAGAGGAAGACAGGCAACAGAAGTTTGTCTTTTTCTGGAAAGTCTGGCTCACTAGCTGAGTGCATGGAAGGAGCTGCAGAGGAAAACGAAACTAGAGAATATATAAAGCTGGGAGATGAGATCATCCCCCCAAAACAATCCTTCAAATTCATAGACACTTCTGGATTCATGAGGTGAGAAAAACCAGCACTGAGGACTGTAAAATTAATTTGTAACATTTGAATTTGTTAACATGCATTTGCAAGCTGTCCTCTCCTAGAAGAGGGAGCGGGAGATGCCCTGGAAAGCGAGAGCAATGAGAAATGTAACTGTGTAAAAATGCCTCTTAAAATGACAGTGACAATCGCTTGCATCCAGACAGCCTTTTTACTAACAGTCTCGCCCAATCCAATCAAATGTTATGGCTACCTTTTAAGTTTTCATCAGCATATTATTTTGCATCAGCCTGATCCTGCAAATAGTTGTTCCCAGGTGCATAATTATTCACACATGGAGCCCACTGAAAACAATGGGTGTCAGTGCATGAGGGCTGGACTGCTGAGTCCTCAAATTGTTTCTGCACATGCCTACGTGCAAGGGGCTTTTCTTTTGTGTGTGTATTTGGGTTTGAGTTTTGGGGTTTGTTTGGATGGTTAGTTTGTTTTGTTTCCAGAACTAGAATGGAGACAGGCCTGTATCAAAATACCCAGACAGAACCTTCTGAACTTTGACAGTGGATAGAGTCCAAACCTACAGCAATCTCAAAATTTTGCATGTATAGTGGCTTTTTATAGTGGGCTGGATCCAAACCTCACAGTGAAAAAAATCCCCAAGGCAGCAGAACTTGGATCTGTGCTTTCCGGTTGGAACCCAAACTGAAAGTGTTGCAAGAAATGGCTCATTAGTTCATTCTGTAGCATTTGCCTCCAGAAATCTGTCACTGAACAAAGGCACATCAACATCTGAAAATAAATTATTAGTTATTTTTGGATAACCTGAAGACCCTCTAAGTGTTGTAGCTCAATATTTTTTGGAAATCAAAGTCTATTGCAGAGCTGTCTTAAATCTATCAGTGCAGGCAACACTGACTTTTGCCACAATGAGAGCATCAACATCACACTGAGGGTGGCCAAAGTTTATAAAGAAGGCAAAACAGATCCTCCCACATGGTGCAGAGGAGGGCATAATGAAAAGAATGTCAGATTCTGAGTGGCTATCATTAAAAGCTTTCCACTTTATCTTTCAGCTCTCCTCTTTTATTTACAGCATTTTATTTACTATTACTCTAGCCCATCTGCCATGATGAGAAGAGTCCTTCCTCTTCTTCCTGCAGTTGTCAGTTCCCTCAAGAAAGGGATAGGGGCCAGGACCAGAGCACTCTACGGTGAAACAATTGAACAAAAAGCTTTGTAACACAGATCTTGATAGAATAGAATAGAATAGAATAGGAATCAACCAGGTTGGAAGAGACCTCCAAGATCATCCAGTCCAACCTAGCACCCAGCCCTATCCAGTCAACTAGACCATGGCACTAAGTGCCTCAGCCAGTCTTTTCTTGAACACTTCCAGGGACGGTGACTCCACCACCTCCCTGGGCAGCCCATTCCAATGCCAATCACTCCCTCTGTGAAGAACTTCCTCCTAACATCCAGCCTGTACTTCCCCCGGCACAACTTGAGACTGTGTCCCCTTGTTCTGTTGCTGGTTGTCTGGCAGAAGAGAGTTCTCATATATCACTTTTACCTTGGTAACAATAAGCAGCTGTGCATGCAAGAACTAGAAATTAGCTGAAACAGCCAGTCTTTGTTATTTCAGATGTGGGCAAGCCACAGGTAAGAGGGAAAGGCTAACAAGCCTGTCCTCTCCCCTAGACCTCCTTCTCTGAGCCACAAGGTGGAAAGTGAAGCTGTTCATCTATGTTCTAGTTCCTCATGGAAAAAAAATTATCTATTTGGCTGATTTATTTTCTTGTGAAGGCAATTACAGATATTACATAGTTTGTTTTGTCTCTTTCCTTGGTTCAAAAGCTTGTTACTGCCAAAACCAGAAAGGTATCTGAAAGAAGTACCATGTCCATACAGTATGCCTGTCTTGAGTCTTCTTAATGGACAAATGCAAGACTTCTCCTGGCTTTATGATATTCAAAGACCAAAACACAGATAGAAAGGTTCTGTTATCTCATGCTTCTGTCTTCTCAGTCCTAAAACAGGCTACAAATCTGTCTGAATTCCTGCACTGGTCATGATCTCTGTAGCACTGATGGGTACATCCTCAAAGCATTAGTCAGCATCTGAGTGCTGCATGGAATGAAGTATCGCTCAGTTGTGCCTCTTAATCCATTCATACCATTTAGAGATCTCTCTTGGCTGTTCAAACCAGATTTGGAAAAGTATTTTAAAGATTCCCTTTGTGGCAGCCAGAGAGCAATGAGGAGGTCTTGGCCCACTATTTCTTTGGGATTGGGCTGTATATGGTCTGATGGTAATTTGTTTTCCTCCACTAAACCCAACTGAAACAAGGTACAAAGCTGTGAAGCAGTGTAGATGATGTCCTGAATTTACCAGTCCTTTGAATTCTGCTCACTAACCTCAAAGAGTTTTGGCCCTCACATTGACCCATAAATGCCTCAGCTCTTCTCCACTTCCTTTCTCCATCAGTTGTGATTTCCTTAATTTTCTAGGTGCCTAATATTTGGGTCCCTTCTTCTATATGGGGCTGCATTTGAGAACTAGAACACAGAAATTAAAGTGCATTTGCCCTTTACGCTATTGTGCAATTTTCTAGAATGAAATGTAGGCCTTATCTTAGTCATCATTATGAAGGAATGCTGTTTGCAAAAGTGGATTTGGTCACACACTTGATTCCAGAGGCTTGATATTCTGATTTTGAAGATGTGTGTTGTATGAGGAGATTGTTTTCTGTTTGGGGTTTTGTTTGTTGGTTGGGTTTGGTTTTCTTTGTCTGGTTGGTTGTTCTTTATTCAAAAGGGAACCTTAAATAAGACTTTCATAAAACACAAATTGCTTTTACGTTTTGGTGTAGTGCCTGCAAGTGTTTATAACTTGTCTATTTTGCCATTGGAATGGCAAATTGGATTTGCCATTGGAATGGGCTGCCCAGGGAGGTGGTGGAGTCACCGTCCCTGAAGGTGTTCCAGAAAAGACTGGCTGAAGCACTTAGTGCTATGGTCTAGTTGACTGGATAGGGCTGGGTGATAGGTTGGACTGGATGATCTTGGAGGTCTCTTCCAACCTGATTGACTCTATTCTATTCTATTCTATTCTATTCTATTCTATTCTATTCTATTCTATCCTATCCTATCCTATCCTATCCTATCTTGGAGATCTCTTCCAACCTGGTTGATTCTATTCTATTTGTCTTAATCAGTGGAGGTCAAAATTATTTTCCATGTTAATTAGATCTATTGGATCTGATATGTTAATGAGAGTGCTTCATTTTAATCAGCAAAGACAGGGCTCTTTAACCTACCCAATGCAGGTATAGCCTTCCCAAACTAAATGTAACAAATCTGGAAATTATAAAATCACAGCCACTCATCCCAGGGCCCTGGAGATGCAGGATGCTGGCTTTCTCTACGGGCTCTCACTTCTGGTAATAGAACACTGGAATCCTACAGAGTAATTATCACTAAATTATAATTGTAATAATGGATGTTAAATCACTCTAGCAACACCAACGTCTTGAATATAATCACCTAAAAAGGATGCATAGTTATTTTTGCTTCAGCCCAGTGGAAATGTTCAAAATATCCCCGTGATTTTTGAAACAGTTACATGCAATTTTTGGTACTTTCCAGAACACTGCTGATTAACCCAATAATAACCAGAAGTTTATAATTTTGTGTGCTTTTGGAATATGCCTCTCTGTCCCTGCTTTTAAGTCATTTGCTGCTAGCTGATGGGGATTTTTTGGAATAGGTTTTTGGAAGTAAATTCCCAGTGTTATGACAGCTGCTCTGAAATGTGTTGTGACAAAAATAGCCACGCACAATTATTTTTTAATACATTTTCCAGTTATTGGGGAATATCCACTGCAGCAATTTCTTTGGAGCCTGTACATTTCACATACTAATATACAACTCTGACATTTTGGTATATCTGTGTTTATAAACATCAGTCCTTTTTCTGTCTTCCACTGTGGAAATTTAAACTCTGTGGACCCAAGACAAAACAGTATCCTTGGGACCAAGCTGTGGCAAGTTCTGTACTCAGTTCAGTAGCTCAACAGCTCCCAGCAGGTCAGCTTGGTGTACCTGCTGTCCCAACCCGATCCACCTCTGGGGCAGCCAGCTGTGCCTGGCCAAGCTCAGCTGTCACCATCCCAGCCCATCTACAGATGGTTCTCCTGCTGCTCACATTGTTGTTCTGTGAGAGTCAGGGATTATCAAGATGCAGTGATGACTTTAGGCCTGGCACACTGCCTGAAAACTAGGGGTTTGCACTCAACAGTCCATTGGGATACAAAATAAACACTAATCTCAAAGGCTCCCATCAGAGCACAGTTCTCTCCCAACCTTTCAGAAGGCTGATCCATTAGTCGAGAAGGCATCACAGAAAAAGTTCTCCCAATAATTTTAAAATGAGACATCATTTACTAAAAGGAGAAGGAGATAATGGAGATTGTATCAAGCCACTCAAGATGCAGAGAGATCCTTCACACCTAGAGGTCTGATTCCCTATTGCCTTACACTTCAGTTGCTTACTGCCATCACTGCTAACTTCTGTTACTTCTATTTTATACTAGTGTGAGCCTAAGGGAGCCAGAGAAACAGAACATTGTTACCAAGGGCAGAAACCCCTTCAACAGATGGGAAAATGATCCCACTTGGCAAGAGGCAACATTTGGTACTTAAAAAAAGGAAAAAGCTTTTGGATTTCAGCCACCAAATCCAGTCTCCAGTCTTGGGCTGTGCAGAGTAATTCCCAGAGCTCAAAAATGTAATGTACTGCTGTGGATCATCCATTAAACTGTCTATTGAATGAGGTATAATGCTAAACAGGCTGAGAGGACTCTATCCTTTAGATTAATGCAACTCCAACTCAAAAAACCTTCAGAAATGTTTTTTTGAAGGCAGGGCAACTTGGTGCTAAATAAGTTTGTTTGCTGTGAGAGCCAAGACGTTAGAGCATTAGAAGCCCAAAAGAATATGGCTATTTCTAGGAGCTGAATCACGACACAAGTATGCAACAAAATGGAAACAGAGTAAACACTAAGAAACAAAGAAAACTGCATGAACTTCTACCTCTATAATAAAACCTTAGCAACAATATACAAAGCCTTTAGAAACTGCCACATATTCTTGCTTTGAGGTCCATTTTTATAGAGGCATTTTAATACAGTCAGTGGCCCTCTAAGACGCCCGCTCTGTAACTCCTTTTACAATGGTGTCAAATCTGTTCATTTCAGCTGCTGTCTGCATGAAAATTTAAGCAACCCCTGAATGTGTCTCTAGTGCCATCACAGCCTGAAACATCATACACACAGTATCAGAGAAAAGCATCCTAAATTATTATGGAGAAGGTACATTTACAGAACCACAGAATCACAGAAACATTCAGGTTGGAAAGGACTCTCAGGATCACCAAGTCCAACTGACAGCTCAACTCTACAAGGTTCACCCCTAAACCATATCCCCAAGCACAGTATCACATTATCACAGTATTACCAAGGTTGGAAGAGACCTCATAGATCATCAGGTTCAACCCATTACCACAGAGCTCAAGGTTAGACCATGGCACCAAGTGCCACGTCCAATCCTGCCTTGGACAGCTCCAGGGTCAGCGACTCCACCACCTCCCAGGGCAGCCCATTCCAGTAGCCAATGACTCTCTCAGTGAAGAACTTTCTCCTCACCTCAAGTCTAAATTTCCCCTGGCATAGCTTAAGGCTGTGTCCTCTTGTTCTGGTGCTGGCTGCCTGAGAGAAGAGAGAAACCACCTCTTGGCTACAATCACCCTTCAGGTAGTTGTAGACAGCAATAAGGTCTCCCCTGAGCCTCCTCTTCTCCAGGCTGAACAATCCCAGCTCCCTCAGCCTCTCCTCATAGGGCTTGTGCTCGAGGCCTCTCACCAGCCTCGTTGCTCTTCTCTGGACACATTCAAGCACCACAGCCCAACGACTTTTAAATGCATCCAGAGCTGATGACTTCACCACCTCCCTGGGCAGCCCATTCCAATGCCTGACCACTCTTTCTGTGAAACAGTGTTTCCTATTGTCTAGTCTAAACCAACTCAGCTGCAGCTTGAGGCCATTCCCTCTTGTTCTATCTGTGAAAAGAGACCAGCACCAGCCCCTCCACAACATCCATTCAGGTAGCTGTAGACAGCCCTGAGATCTCCCCTCAGCCTCCTCTTTTTCAAACTAAACAGCCTCAGCTCCTCCAAACAGTCTTCATGAGATTTTTTTATCCTCCAGGCCCTTCACCAGCTTCGTTGCCCTTCTCTGCACTGCCTTCAGCACCTCCACATCTGTTGTATTGACGTGCCCAAAACTGAACACAGTACTCGAGGTGTGGTCTCACTGCCTACCTACTCCTGCTGGGCACAGCATTTCTAATACAAGTCAGGACACCTGGGCACACTGCTTGCTCATATTGAGTTGCTTGTCTATTACAATCCCGAGGTACCTTTCAGCTAGACAGCCTTCCAGCCACACTTCCCCAAGCCTGTAGTGTTGCTTGAGGTTATTGTGGCCCAAGTGCAAGACCTGGCATCTGCCCTTGTCAAAGCTCATTCCATTAACATTGGCCCATGGATCCAATCTATCCAAGTCCCTCTACAGAGCCTCCTTACCCTTGTGCAGACCAACAGTTCCAACTAACTTGGTGTCATCTGCAAAATTATCTTCATCAAGATCATTAATAATCATCAATAAGTTACTTAAAAGACATAATGTAACCCAAGCTTCTTGAACTATGAGGCAATGAGAGTTATTTTTTTTACCATCTTAGCATATTGAAGAGAATATTTTTTCCTCTAAAGAATGTGAACTCACTGTGACTGGAAGAAAATTAACATGGTTACCCTCATGCTTACATTTATAGGTGCCATAAGTAAAAAAATTATAACAACACTTGTGACATGAAACTACCAATTAAGAGCTGCATTGCCTTATTATTTGCAGTGTTCATGCCCCCAAATCAAAAATGTCTTCATTATTAAGTGACTCATTTTAAATTTAAGTTGTAGAGTTATTCATTTGTAGATGAACATTCAAAAATAATTTTGTTCTTACTCTTAAGTGTTACAGTCTGTAGGCAGGGAGCAGAAAGTGAAAGGAAGAAGGAAGTAGAATACACAGAACTCTTCATATGAAGTATTTGCAGTTGCTTTTTGTTGAAAATTCAGTTATATACTTCTTGGTCCACAGCCATAATTTGTGACCTCCTAATAGCACAGGCTTACTCCTCCATGGTTCTGCTGAAGTTAATTATTCAATCTCTTAGTGTTCTGTAGTGCCTAAGGCAGGAGCGACACTGGAACATCTGCCATAAAGACTTGGTCTAATAGTCTGTAGTGGACTATATAACTATCATTAATTAGCATATTATTTCATGGTTATGCTTTGAAGTGAAAAAGGTGTGCCTCTAGGACTGTATCCATGCTAATTCAACTTTTTTTCTTGTTGGTATTTTAGAGAGATGGCCAGAAATGTGCATATGCAGTTTCTTCCTCAGTTTCTTGGTACCTCATGAGTCTCATTCTATTTTAGCACAGCCTGAAGTATCTGGATGTTCAATGCTTGTAAAACATTGAAAATGAGTGTACAGTAAGTGAGAATTCTGGTCTCAGATTCCTCCCTTGAAAAACAAAGTTGTTCTTTTTGGATGATATTAAGCATTGAGACAAAAATTAGAACTTTGTACCTTTGCCCTAGTTGAAGCAAATAGCAACAAGGCAACCTGAACCAAACATGGACATGAGCAGCCTCAACCCCCAGTGGAGATTCACATTAAGGTCATCTGTCAAAAAAGCAACAGTGAAATACATGTGCAAACTGTTTCTTGTGACATATGCCCTTTTCTGGCACTGAAAGTAAAGAGTCTTCATCAGACTGTGGGACAATTTAGTTTAAATTGCAGCTAAAATAGATACATTGAATTTAAAGTGATAGGTCAAAACCAGAAAGAAATGTTTAAGATTTGTAGGTTTAACACAGAGAAGGGTCAAAACAAAGATTCTCAAGCAGCATGTGGAATCACTTACCAAAGAAGACTCAGTAGTTTGAAATGACAAGGACTATCTCTCAGCTTTCTGAATTCTAAAGGTGATTCTGCTGCTCTGTTCCTCTCTGGTGAAGCCACACCTGGAATACTGCGTCAAGCTCTGGTGTCCTCAGCACAAGAAAGACCTGTTGAAGGAGGGCCATGAAGATGATCAAAGGACTGGAACACTGAAATTTAGCCTGGAGAAGAGAAGGCTTGGCAGAGACCTTACTGCAGCCTCTTGACATATAAATGGACCTGTGAGAAAGATGGAAATGGTGTTTTTAGCAGGGCCTGTTACCACATGACAGGGGGTGATGGCTTTAAACTAAAAGAAAGGAGATTCATTCTAGATAGGAGGAAGTAATCTTTTATGCTGAGGGTGATGAAACACCAGAACACATTGCCCAGAGAGGTGGTAGAAGCCCCATTCCTGGAAACATTAGAGATCAGGTTGGATAGGGATTCTGAGCCACCTGATCTAGTTAGAGATGGCCCTGCTCCCTGTAGGGCATTTGGAGCAGGTGACTCTTAAAGGTCCTTTCTAACCCAGGGCATGCTATGATTTTATGATTCAATGATTCTATCTCACACTGTTATCAGATACAGAACTTCCCCAGGCCTGTAAGAGACACTGTGAAAAAAAAATCTAGCTTTTGTACTGGTTTGGGTTTCTCTTTTTTCCTTTTCTGTAAAATTACAATGATACAAACATTAATACTGACATTTCCTAGCTGCTCCTAAATATCACATTATGAGAAACAGATCCCCAGGAGTCTAACCAAGGAAGACTGAGGGAGTTTTTACTTCCTCCAGGAAAAGTTTGAATAATGAAATATTTTATTATGTCTATAGAGACATTCTTTTTATAATGCCCTCTCTTAAGAATCTTCCTCACAAAGAAACCAGGATTTCAAATTATTTAAACATCATTAAACTAATCTTCAAATCTGTAGCTCACTGGGTTCAGGCTGGCTGTGCTGTATAAAGCTTTTTAGTAGCTCTCCAAATAAAACAATTACTTTCTGTCAGTCAGAGCTATTCAACACTGAAGAAAAGAGTCTGATTCCTAAAAATAGGTGGCTACTGCCAGTTTAAGCCTCAGATGTCAAAAACATCCACAGTGCAACAGTTTAGGCAGCTGACATGACAGTACCTGAATTGCTCCACATATACCCAAGGTCTCATCCCTACTGAAGATCCCTGAAGGAGATGATTATCCACAATGTGTCTATAACTGCATAAGGCTGTGAATGGATGCCTTTCTGGGAAGGATTTGGTCTGTCAACTAAAAATGCCTTCAAAAGACTTAACGTTCACCTGTGTGAAGCTGCTGGGCCTCCATCAGAAGACACTGTAGGAGAAACACTTGGTGTCCTCCAGCCCATCTTAACATCAATGGCCAATGCTGATGGTTTGAACTAGCCTGAAGGACCTAATGCTAGCTACACCCAGAAGTAAAGCTTTGCAGAGCTGTATGGACAAGGGTCTTCAGTAATATGCTGGCAACAAACATCTGGACATAGTAACATCTTACACTAACACAGCTATCATCTGTCCACTGGCTAAGTATTCAGCTACACAGTAAATGGAACAAAACAGATATGCTTTGGATGACTTTTGTTACATGTGCAAATCCCAGTAAAGCATGAGAAGAGTGTACCAACCAAATTTTCAATATGCACTAAACACACAGAAATACATTGATGTGTGTATCTGCATTTAAAAAAGAGTGATTTAGCTAAGTAAAAGTGATTGCATTCTTTGCTGGATATTTTAAGACTCTCTTTGAACTGATCACACACACAGGTGCACACATACACACACAAACATATATATACTTGAGTAGAATTCCTCTTTGTGCTACTGAATCTACATTAATCGTATGACATTTGGGTGCTTTTGTTCCATTCTGGTTATTTGGGAAGTATTCTACAAATGGATTCAATAATAAATAATTCTAAAGTGAATTTTCAAAGTTTTAAGCAATTACTCATTATTAATAATAGCACTTGTCAATAAGATTTCTGTCATCAGAGCAACCTGTACACATCAGCCCTCACAATATCATTGTGAAATGGTTGTTTATGGCAGACTTGGACAGAATTTCCTTCTGCAATACAGGAGATGCATGGGTTTGCACTACTGTATAGAAGCAGCCATTTGCTGCTGTAAAGGGGCATCCTTCTCCCAGCACTGTGACCATTCCTATGCTGTAAAGGTGTCACTTCTTTTCTCTGCTGTGGTGGCAATAGGACCACAGTAAGACATCCTCTGTCCTTCAGCCTCTTATATACCAAACACAGAGTGGCTGAAGTATCCTCAGCCTTTCTGATGAAATCATGCCTCCACTAAAAGACCATAAAAGGCATCAGATGTGCTCACTTTATCAATATAATCAATTGCCAGCATATTACTCTATGTTAAATACAATGTTTATTCTTTTGCCACTGGTGAGACACAGAAAAGCTAACCTTGTATTACAGATGGGAACTAAGGCTCAAGACAGAGTGACAAACCTGCAAATCATTCAGAAAAGCAGTTGTGAAGATAAAGATGACACCAGGATGCCCTGTGTGCTTGTCCATTTTCATGTGCATCAAGCTATTCCAGACCAAAAGTCAGAAGGGGGTTTAAATCCAAAAGCCCAAATTCACAGGGTTAGATGGGATTCCCTGGAGGAAATGCATTGATTCCAAGATTTGTTTTACTTCTCCATTCCTGTTGAGTGCAATACACAAGTTAGTATGACAATGAGGGTGCCACACAGCCATTCTTGTGATTGTGGCCTCTGAGAGACTGCTTGTTTGTGAACTCCAGGTAGTCTTTCTTAAGAAACTCTGCTGAGCTCTGATGAAGGGCAAGTTCTGTGCATTTTGCCAGGATGTCCCAGTTTTATGCCTCACTGTCTCTGTCCTGCTGACTCAAGCTGGCAGCAGATCTTTCTGTTGCATCTGCAGCTTGTACCTTCCTATCACCAATATGGCAGGGCTTCCTGCTTTTCTGGGAAGGGAACTGTTCAAGAAAATTAGCTCAACTCAGTCAGTGCGCTGCTGTCATTTTCTCCATTCATTGCTGCCCTTCAGAGTGGAGTGTTGTGCTTTGGGAGCTTCTCTTGCCACAGGCTTTTATCAAAAATATTCAGCTTTCCTCAAAAAAATATTCAGTCATCTTCAGCATTACAGCTGTTTGGTTTTGATTCAAATTACTACCTGAATATTCAGAAGATTGAGACCACCACATAGTGGCTTGTGCAGTTCTGGAAGAAAAAGTTTGTAGTGTGTAGTTTCTCCAGTTTGAGTTCCTGTCAAGCTTGACAGGCAGGTATGGGAATAGACCTGGAATTTGAGAACTTGGAGAATTCACCTTTCTAACCCTGTGAGCATCCATCCAAGGTTCAGGCAGCTACTCCATGAAGCTTTATTAAACCACGCAGCAGGTGCCTCTTGCAACAAAATTTCAGCTTTAGCAGTTGGAACCTGCATCCTTAGCTGACATCCAAGGACACCCTTGCATGATGGCCAGAATAGCTGCTACATCAGACCTCAAGGTGAAGAGAGTGGGCTTGCACTGGACAGTAAAGCAAGACTGTGCGACCTATATTTGCCATAACAGTTCTTTAAGACAAATTACTTAGCTCTCCATGTGAATAGTAAGGAGAACAATTATGTTGCCCACAGAATGCTGTCACTGGAATACATCATCAAGAGAAAACGTTCTGAGACACACCAGAATAGTGATTGGCAATTTGCTATGATAAACACCATATGATTTATTTTTATTAACTATGACATGAGTGTATATTTAAATGCAAGGTTGATGTCTCCCTTCACTATTACAGAATATATGTATAATAATTTATAACATATAATACATACATCAGTTGGACAGTTGTAACTGTCTCCAACCCAGAGACATTCTATTACTCATCATTATAAAGAGAACAGATAACCTCTTTCAGCATTTGAGAAAACAGGAAAGACAAAAAAATAAAAGGAAGGGGATACCTGCCTAGCCAGCCAGATCAGACAAACAGGGTGACAAATCTTGCAGCCAGATTGCCCTCACATCCCAACCAAACAAATCTAACCAACAATAAAAAACTAACCAATATTAAAAAACTAACCAACATTACAAACCTAACAAAAACCTCAAAGAAAAAAAAAAACTAAAAACATTAAAAAAACCCTTAACAAAACTAAAAGTTTGAACAAAACCCCCTAACAAACACCAAAAATCTAAACCCAAAAATCTAACAAACCTAAACCATCTAAATAACAAAACATCTAACAAAAAAAATCTAACAAACCCAAAACATCTAACCAAAAGAGCCTGACAAGCCTTGAAAGTCTAACCAAAAAAACCCTAACAACAACCCTTAGAAAAAAATCTAGCAACAAACCTTAAAAATCCAGCATACTAAATAAATGGAGCATAAAATTAAGAAAAATCCTGTTTGTGCATGTATCCTTTGTGTTTTGTGTCCTTTCACATGTTTGGGGATCTGGAAGAGCCCTGGCATTTCAGGCCAGTAACAGACTCTTGATTCCTTGACTCATAGTGAAGGCAGAGAACTGCAGAAAAGTGCAATTCTGCTGTGTGATGCTGAGTTCTGCACAAGCTCTGACACAGGGCTGAGGGCTCCATCCAGGAGAGCAGCTTGCTGCAGTGCAGGTCCCAGCCCCGTCCAGGAGACAGAAGGCACAGCTGTAACATGGCTCAGGCAGGGACCAGACAGCCCATGCTGAGCTGAGACATGTCCCTTGGGCCCTTGGCAGCAGAAGGTGTGGATGGGGGTCTCGGAAGAGGCTGGTTCCAGCCATTAAGGCCTATGACCAAA
Source organism: Tricholaema leucomelas (assembly GCA_013400475.1). NCBI lineage: Eukaryota > Metazoa > Chordata > Aves > Piciformes > Lybiidae > Tricholaema lacrymosa > Tricholaema leucomelas. Next base: position 598,319 of record WAAF01012085.1, read on the forward strand.
AAAATAAATCAGGTAGGCGTGACAGAAGAGCTGCATGGCTGAGCAAGGAGCTCCTGAAGGAAATCTCAGGGAAGAAAGAAACTTACAATTCAGGGAAGAAGGGATTTGTCACTTGAGAGAACTATGGACAAGTTGTCAGGGCATGCAAGAAGGCAACAAGGAAGGCCAAAGCCCTCATGCAACTGAAGCTGGCAAAGGAAGTAAAAGAGAACAAGAAAGGCTTCTCCAAATCTATCAGTAGAAAAAGGAAGAACAGGGAAGGTGTGAGGCCACTGCTGAACGAGGAGGCAGCCTTGATAACTGAGCATGCGGAGAAGGCAGACTTGCTGAATGCCTTCTTTGCTTCAGTCTTTACACCTAAGGCTGAACTCCCCTACGGACTGCAGACCCGCAATGAAGGAGAGGACGCCTGGAGGAGGGAATGCTCCCCACGGGTCAGTGCAGACTGGGTTAGGGATCAATTGGGCAAACTGAGGACAAGACCATGGGCCCTGATGGGATGCACCCAGGGTGCTGAGAGAACTGCCTGATGGTATCGCTCTGCCGCTCTCCAGCATTTTTGCCAAATCCTGGTGGACAAGAAAGGTGTCTGAGGACTGGAGAAGAGCCAATGTCGCTCCAGCCTTCAAAAGGGCAAGAAAGAGGTTCCAGGGAGCTAAAGACCAGTCAGCCTCTCCTCCATCCCTGGAAAAATGATGGAGTGGCTCCTTCTGGAGGGTATCACAAGGCACTTGGAAAAGAAGAAGGTTATCAGGANGACATAGAACTGCTTGAGACAGTCCAGTGCAGAGCCACAAAGATGATGAAGGGAATGAAACATCTCCCTTATGAGAAGAGACTAAGGGAACTCGGGCTCTCCACCTTGGAGGAGAATAAGGGGTGACCTCATTCATGTTTTTAAGTATGTAAAGGGTGAGTGCCAGGAAGATGGAGCCAGGCTCTGCTCGGTGATGCCCACTGACAGGACAAGGAGCAATGAGTGGAAGCTGAGGCACAGGAAGTTCCATGTAAACATGAGGAACTTTAGCTATTGAGGAAAACCAGCAAATTAAGCATTTTTACCACCAGAGAACAATGTTTTTTTCCATAGCAAATTCATCCACTGCCTAACCTTGTTTCCCTCTTTTGCACTTGAATATTATTGAGTAACCACAGGGTCAGAAGAATCTTTGAGTACCAGCCCAAATTGTTTGAAAGAATTTCTTGGTTCCCCAAGTATTAATCCCACAGCACTTACTATACATAAAAATATTTATAAGCTCGGTGGTGGGAGACACCTGGGTGGAGTGAAATTGACAGGGGGAATAGAACTCTGACTCAGCTGCAGCTAGAGTGAAAACCTTACCCAGAAAATACAAATGATAACCATGAATGGAAACGGTGCTCTTGAGATTCATTCCATGAGTATGATAAGCAAGGAAGTAGTATCAGCAATGCCAACTGGCAGTAAAACAGAAAAACAAGTATCAGCAGGGTATTGGAAACTGGTCTGGGAGAAAAATGCTATTTGCAGGTAAGATATATTAGGTGAGATCTGTCCTGTGACTGCAGTTCTGTTATGCAGGGAAAAGGCTTGAGTAGCAAAAAGAACCTCTGAAAGCCCCAAATGCAACTAAAGGAGGATTTCCTCTGGCAACTGTAAGGAAGGCTTTTGTTTGTCCCTCTAAAAGTCACCAGTGACCCTTAGCGGAGTTGGGGGCTGCAGAGCCAAACTGTGTGAGTCTCAGTCACGCTGAGCAAGGCTGCCACCAGCAGAGCACACAAGACCTCAGGGCTATGCACAGTCTGCAAAAATCTGAAGGCTGCCTCCATGCTTGCAGCAGCCTGTACTAGAGATGGGGCAGAAGTGGGCTCAAACTGCCTTTCCTTCTCCCTTCCATAGGGGTAGGAGGTCTATGCCCTTTGGCAGGTGACCCATGCTGTGACCCCTTATCTTTTCTTAACCAACACTGAGACCCACTGAGAATTTTGCCTTTAAATTTAAAGACAGGTATATTTTAAGAGAAGTGCACCTGGGGAAATGCAGGTGCATACATGCTCTGCTACTCCACAAGAACACTGTAGTGCCCACTACACATCTCCCTCATCCCCATAAGAAGCCAAGCATAAGGAACTCAGGCCTCACGGCACAGCTTCTTCCATGTGTGGAGTGCTTCAGCCATCATTGGGACAGTCCAGCCTCATGTGTTTCAGAGGCCACAGAAAGAAAGGGATCAAATTATCCCCTACCTTAAAATCTCATATTTTAAGACTTTATGTTAAGTGACTTCCTGTGACCATAAAACAAAGCCTAAATGGAACAAAGAGAAGGAGAAATAGAGGGATATTCTTATCACAAAATCATAGAAATAGTCGGGTTGCAAGGGACCTCCAAAGGTCAACTAGTCCAAACCCCCTGCAGTGAGCAGGGACATCCTCCATTAGATCAGGTCACTCAGAGCCTTGTCAAGTCTCACCTTGAATACCTCCAGGGATGGGGACTCAACTACCTCCCTGGGCAAGCTGTTCCAGCGTTCCAACATCCTCACGGTGCAGAAACTGTTTCTAACATCCAATCTAAATCTGCTCCTCTCTAATTTCAAACCATCAGCCTTCACCCGATGACTACAGGCCTTTGGAAACAGTCCCTGTCTGGCCTCCTTGTAGGCCCCCTTCAGGTAGTAGAAAGCCGCAAGTAGATCCCAGAGTCTTCTCATCTGAACACCCCCAGCTCTTTCAGCCTGTCCTGGTAGCAGAGGTGCCCAGTCACCTGATCATCTTTGTGGCCCTCCTCTGGACCTGCTCCATCAGGTCCATGTCCTTTCTGTGTTGAGGGCTCTAGAGCTGGACACAGTGTTTCAGGTGAGGTCTCATCAGAGCAGAGCAAAGTGGCAGAATCACCTCTCTGGATCTGCTTGCAACTCATCTTTTGATGGCCTTCTTATGAAAAAATCAGTAGGCACATAAGCCTAAAGGGGCACATGGGGAGATGTCATAAGCATTTTTTTGTTGTGACAAATTGCCTTAGCAGTGAGAGCATCAGAGAACAGTCTGTCAGTGGCTAAAAAGGAAAAATCCCCAAAGATGCCACAGTATTCAAGGAAGTGTTCAGGGCTGAGTCAGCTGTTAATTAGGTAGCTTCAAATGGCAGAAACCATTTATAGAAAGCCCTGATTTAAAAAAAAAAAATCCCATGCGCTCCATCTGGCATAATGACAGGCTAGTGAATGATAGATTAGAGAGAAAGAAACGAGGCAAAAGTTTAATGGAGGCCAGGAAAAGCCTTTAACTCCTTATCAGCTTCTCATTAACATCTGTCCTCCCCATCAGTTTGCAGCTTATCTGTCTCCTTTTGGCTGGTGGGATGATTCACTTACTGAGGTGAATAAACTCTTTCCCCCAAAAAAGTAGAAGATGACAAATAAAATGTTTACCTTCATGGCCATGACAATCACTCCCCCAGTGTCACAGGGACAGAGCAGAGAATCAGCTGGGCAGCTTTGTGATGTCGACATGAATCTGAAACAAAAGTAAGTAGGGAGAAAATTTTGCACCTCTTGATTTCACATTTAATGCTGCTAGTGTGATCTTGAAATTCCAAATTACTGGGTTAGGGAAACAAAGTCCCCGAAAATATATCTGCTTTGATGGGTTCTTGCATTCTCTTGGCTTGTATCTAATTTATTTTCTCCCCATGCAATTTGCAGGACAGACTCTTGCAAGTATTTCCCAATAACTCTTACATTTCTACAATTACTGAGTTAGTGTCTCAGACAAAGACCTATAGGGATGAAATAAAAATAGTGAAGGGTTCAAGATGACATCATATTTTATGAACACAAGACGTGACCACAAATAACCTACAATAACCTTCAAAATTAGTTTTTTCCTGACTTCATAAAACAATATTTTATTTGGCAGGTCCTCATTGGCAAGCACTTTGAACAGTTCTATTTGTTTTCTGTAACCAGGAAGACACAACCAATGTTTTCACATAGGTTTCCTCAGTACTGTGGTTTTGCCATTTTCTGCCTCTTTATTACTGCCTGCTGCTGTTGAATGTTTTAGTTTGGGATGTTTATTAAGAACAAGGATATGAATTAAAAAACCCCAAACGTTGCTTATAGCAGCACTGGTTTCTCCCACTGTAATATTACTGTATCAAAAACACAGAAATAGATCATGGTATCTAAAATGATCTGATTGCTTTAAGTCTAAAGTTATGTAATAACATACAGCTGGCTACATGTATATTATGAGAAACTAAAGGAAATCAGCCCATATGTCCTTTGATGCATTCACCAAGGCCAGGATTTAGAAATTCACCATAACTTGTAACACCACATGAGAAGAAAGAGGCTTAGCCAGTCACTGAACAAAATAACAAAATAAAATCTAAGTGTTCTAGTTAAAGTAAATGAGAAATGAACATCACAGAGTGCAACAAATGCTCCTGGGTTTTTTGCAGATTTTACCTGGGATGAGTTGCTATTTCATTTCACCAGCACCAGTTGTCCTGGTTGTGAGGCACCAGTTGTCCTGGTTGTGAGAGCCACAGCTTTAGAGGTCTATTTTTCACAGTATCACCTGTAACTAAATGGGATTGCTTTCTGTATTTGACACTGCTCGGCATTTTGCTGTTTTGAGTTGTGCTGCTGTGGAAAAAAAAAGACAAAAAGACTGTTTTCCCATCACATGTAGAGGAGTAGCAAAGCTGTTCCCAATGCCTTAAATATGTAATGTTGAGGTTTTAAAAAAATATTCTTAAAGAAAAATCTTTGTAAGATTTTTATTCAGTATATTCTGAACTAAGAAACAAATTTAATCTGCAATCCAATTTGCACCATTTGCAAATGGTGCTCATCCCCCTCAGAATGTTTTTTATGTTTGAGCAGCGGCCACGCAATTAAGAAGAGCTTTTCAGCTTCTGTACACTGTTTGGATTTCCTAGTACTCCCTCCTCCTTCTATACAGTATGAAGCTTGAGTGAATAAGGAAAGTTCCAATAATTAAACTTGCTCTATTGACCTAACCAAAATTAACTGGCTATGCAACAATGTAGCTGTCCATGTAAAAACAGGAAGTCAGATTTCCCTAAGTAACCCTTATTCACCATGAGAAAAACAGCTGGTGCTCTCCCTTTACATGCAAGTGTGTGGGGCATGGATAAAAGATGTATACTTCTGATATCCTCTCCTCTTAAAGGGTGTGTTTTTTTTTCCAGTGGAAGTTTTCCAACACTCAGTTCCTGAGAGGTAGGGCCCCAAGACAGTCTGGTCAAAATAGTTAGAATCGTATCTTTGAAAGGAGAAGTCTGTGAAAACGAACAAAGAAGCCACATTAGTATAACATGAATAATCCTCCCTGACCTCCAAAGAGAAAAATAATAAAGGATTTATTACAGGCCTATTTCTTGTTGGTTTTTTTTTTCCTCCCTAAGAAAGAGTAATAAGAAAAATCCTCCTTAGAACAACAATAAGCAGTGTCTCAGAATCGGGGCCTTTGTGTCACTGTTTTTCAGTAGTTACGCTACATTTCTGCCAGTACACTGCTGGGACTTTTGATTTTTTATTTTGCTACGCATGCTCGCACATCTGCTCCACATGTGTGATCAGCAACTGGATTTTCTGAGCCCAACGTCCTGTTAAATGGACAGAGTGGGCAGATCATTCCTTAGAGAGCAGAGAATCTGCCTCTGGTGGATTGCCGCCAAATGCAGTGGTGTAATAAAGAAAAGAAAGCTGCTCGTTCGGATTGCTCTGAAATGAACTGTGTCCTCTCCTAAAATACCATCTGGTTGGGATCCCTGGAGGCACAGCCCAACACACCTAGGTCTGGCAGGCTGTGTGTTTGATGGTTGTAAATGTCTCTGCGTAGGTCGGCTGGGGGAAGGCAGGATCATTAAGAATTAGAAGAGATGAAACAACTGTACTCTCATTGCCTTTCACACACCTGGCCAAAACTACACAGGAGGGTTGCAGAGGTGACTGTCTTTTCTCTGCCTGAAGCTGACAGGTAACTTTACAACAGCTGTCTCAGGTTTCAACTTGCTATCTATTCTCTAAAAGCTTTCTTTGTACCTGGTTTAAACCAGAAGCAGTCTGGACTGATGGCCTCTCTTCAGATTTGGCCCACAGCGCATTAATCAGGAGGTTTGTAGTAAACGGTGTAAAAGAGACTGAACTGAGCCTTATGGTGTGTGTGCAAGGAAATCCAGCTTCCAAAAATCAAACCACACCAGGGACTGATAACAGATGTACAAAGTATGAGGAGAAATTAACAGATGCTTCCCAGTTTGGGCCATTATCACCAATGAAACCTAACTCATATGGTCTGTAGGTCACACTAGGATGCTGCAGATGAATTTGGTTCTTTCCTAATGCTGGCAAAATCAAGATTGCAACTGCACAATGCTGGATCTGTCCTGAATGCAAGTTGAATTTTTGAGGTACTATGAGTACTGCTAAAAGGATCCCTCTGAGAGTTTAGCAGTTAGTTCTGGAATCAGATACATAGTATCACACTGGTTCAATCCATCTCTGTAATGGATGTCCTGAAAAGCAGGAAACATGACAGTTCCATTATGAACAAATCCAATATTTCATTTTAATTTTCTTCTCAGTCTACATCTATCCTGGTGAATTGAGCAGGGCCTGGGAACATTCCTGGGCAATGGATTATGATCTTCTATGGTGTTAAACGGTTAGCCAAGTCCATAGCACAGTCAAGGCTGCTGCCAACTACCCTTCAAAACACTCCCAGACACAAATCAGAAACAGGGGATTTCCAGAACCATTCCCAATAGGCAATTTGCAAGTAGCCACCCAGTTCTGAAGGTTAAATGTTTACTAGAGCTGAGCTGGCTGCTCTGTGCTACTTGGCCCTGGTTCCTGGGAACACTCAAGGAACATCTCACCTGCCCATCCATAGCCCTGGACAACTCTCACCAACGAGATTTATTTTGAACAGGGGCAGAGTCTACCACTTTTTGAGGTAAAGGTTTTTTTCCTCTGCCTAAGGGAGAACATTTTATTTGTAAACAAGCCCAAATTATAAAAGTCTAGAGTTCGTTTCAGGGCTTCCCTCTTCAGCAGCCACTTGACAGCGCTTTGTTTCTGTGATTGCCCTGAAAGCTGTTGGAGCTCTTGCAGTAGTGTTACAGCCTCTAGATTATGCAATCACACCACCCCACTGAAACCACCCTAAAAATGCTTGGGTTTGTTTTGCCTTTTTCCAGAGGTGTTTTAAAATAGCTGGCTGTTGGTTATATTGTGAGTTCCTATTGTTCTTGTTTACTCATCTGCTTGCAGTTGTGCTGGATTCAGTTCAAGATGATTTTTTAACTGATTTGAAATCATTAATTTGATTACTACTTACCACCCATCAAAAAAAGTGTGTGTGGGGGTAAGGATTCTGCCTTTGCAGGACTTTTCAAGAACTCAGATTCAGCTGAGATACAAATGAATTATTATTTTTCAAAATTCTCTTGAGTCACACATTACCAAAAATATATGCTAGAAACAATGACAGAGAATGTATCTTAAATAAACTGCTGCTTTGGCTCAAGATGATGTTTTAGCAAGCATGAAACTGTGAAAAACATCGCTTCCATCAGCAGCTGTGCTAGCTTACTGGCTCTCTGAGCAGGTAATCCATGGAAAGCCTCTTGTTTAACTGGTACGTTCTGGCCTTTTCTGCATGAGGCTGCAACCTGGCAGGAATTTCTGAACTGACTAGCTTCAGAAGGAGGCTGGAGGGCTTGATACAAGCCCAGTGCTTCCAGGTGCCAAGCACAACCTCCAGGGGTGATGAGCACAAAGAGCAGGACTAAGGACCAGGACTCAGAGGGCTTCCGGACAACTGGAGTTAAGCCCCAGTACACAAACCTGTGAAGTCAATGGCTATCAACCCCAACTTTCCACTGTTCAGAGTTTGGTGCTCAGTGTTCTCAAGTCAGTGAACCACCTTTCTTCAATTACCAGTTTCTGACAGACTGTCCCATTAAACAACTTCCTGATAGAAATTAGTGGGAAAGCCATAGATAGAAAAGAAAGCAGTGAATGGAGATGTTTATTAACTAACCACTACAATTAATGAGAGGCACTCAAAAAAGCTGAACTCTAAACCCGGGTGAAGGTTTTCCAGTTTGGCAGTTGGAGATGTCTAAGGCGAGTGCCTTCAGCAAGACCTTAGACCAAGTTCAGAATAAGGCAGGATGCATCTAAGGAAATCATAGTTGCAAAATAATACCATTTAAGTTATATAAATAGTTCTCCCATTGTTTCACATGCAGATCCTATCTCAATCAATTATTGTGTACAAAAAGATGATCCAGCAAATGAAATGGAACAGAAACATTAAAACAAATGCTGATAAAAAAATTATTATCTCAATCATGATGTCAGAGTAAAGATGGGGTAAAGCCATTTAGGTGATGAACTAGGTGACTCGGAGCCCATCATTTGAAATGAACCCATTCTGAAGTTTGGTTAAGTTCATTTAAAGGTTTTCAGTATTTTCTGGTTTTCTTTCTGCCTTTCTGGGTCTCCATTGATGCTCAGCCTTCTCCTGTGTTCCACACAAGCTCAAATCTCTCTAGCATGCAGTTCCCTTCTTGGTGACCACTCATGTGAGAGTAGCATGGCTCTTGGCAGAGCAAAGAGCCACGTGGGCAAACACACTCACATAGCCTGCACTAGCAGGAGTCTGAAACACGTTCTGAAAACCAACCTTGTTGGAGAGGATGGGGGCAAAGAATGACTTGGAAGTGTACAAGAGAAACACAGTTTGTCTGAACAGAAAGAATTCCTTCTTTGAAATTTTTCTTATCAGCTGAGCAAGACACTTTGTCTTGCATGATAATTATTTTCCTCTCTGTAAGACAGGAGAACTGAAAATCGGTGATTGTCTGACGAACCCACTAAATTTGAGGCTGATCATTTCACCCACCTTGGGAACTTATCTGCTGCCCTCTGAAGACCTGAAAAGTCTTCCTGCCAACTCAGGTGGGTTTTTAGATTGGGTCCCACATATAAGTACAGTAGAAAGCACCTAGCCAAGCAAATAAAGCTTTACAGAATCAAGCTATTCCATACATATGCTATATTGCATATAATAATAATTCAGATCCTAGCCATTTTATATGGTCACATGAATAAATGGAAAGGGATACAGAGGAGGACAGAGTGCAGGGCACAGAGTCCTGCATGATAAACAGGCTGTTTTAACACATACAGTCATACAAAGGCAGAGCCTTCCAGAGCTATGCAGTAAGCCATGGTAGCTATCATTTCCCCTTCCTGGCATATGGCCTTCTAGATCTCACAAAGCTTAAGTAGAGGACTCAGTAATACAGTACTGTGCTAAACCACACACCTCCCATTTCATAAATGCTATGACAGCACTCTGGACTGGGGAGAGAAAAAAAAACATACTACTGGGGAAAAAATGTTTACCAACTTTATCTGTTCAGTGTTGTCAATACAGTTCTTTATTACCCCTGCAAGTTGTCCTTAGGTGAAAGATAATAGTCTGCCAAGTCTAGAGAGTAAACATTTTGTGCTGGTCCACCCACAAAGCATTGAAGTAAGAAACTGGAGCTTATTCAGCATAGGTCAGGTTTCACTATCTAATTTTCAACATAGTTCACCCATCGTGGCCATTCAGATCCTGGTCTCTTCATGTTTGTTCTCAGCCTTCTGAACCTTCCTGCCTGCTCTTTCATGTTCAACATCTGGCTTAATCAGGCTTAGGTTATCATTGCATTTGTGAACATGTCTGATAAAGGTGCCTCTTTTATTACTCACCTGCAGTCTGGTTTTAAACATTAACATCTTAAGTTTTGATAGGTTTTATTCCAAACTGCATATCGTTTACATGTGTTTCTCCTAGGCATATAATACGGACACTAAAATGCTAACAAAATACCTTTTTGCATCCATACAAGATACATTTTATATCTAGGTATGTAAGTGCATTGATACATTTGTACATTTACTTAAGAACCACAATGGAATTGTGTTAACTTTAAAGCAGCCCAAAAGATCAGAGCTCCACATAATTCAGGGCCCCTTCCATATGCAGTTGGTAAGTAAGCCACACTATGTGAAGGAGAGCTACCTAAGAATGAGAAGAAAATGTTTGTCTCTGATATTATTATAAAGAAAGGAAGGGGAAAAAATTAAGGGTGCGGACAGGAAATAGAAGAGGAAATTTCCAGAGGAGATTTTTGGTCTCCTGTGGAAATGTGGGTCATGAGATTTTTCATTTCAAAGAACAGAAAAAGGTAATCAGAGATAGGAGAGAGTCCTGTCATGGAAAAAGCACACGTGATGCTCATCAAGGTATGGGGTTGGAGAGGATGGATTTCAGGCTGCCAATAGTTACCTACAAAGGGGAACTTTACAGCCTGTGTACCAGAAGGGCGTTCGGCCAGCTAGGACACACAACTTGAGGCTGAGACACTACCTAGAAAGGAGAGCAGCTGACTGGGAGCTGCCAGAAGGCTTGCACTGTTCTAAGAAATGTGTGGAATGGTTAAGTGTTGGCAGTGAGCTCCCTATCTTCTCCCCACCTGATACACAGCCCTGGAGCTACTGTTATATTTTACCCCTGAGCTGTGCACAGATCTCTAGAGTATCAAAATCTCCACAGTGTGGTAAATCAACCAAAACAATCCACAAGCCTTTATCTTAAGGCTTCTGCTCTTCTTAAAGTAACCTGCTTGGAAACTGCTGTAGCTTGTAGATGAGACTTCAGTCTTGTTCCACTTCAGAAGACAAGAGGGCAATGTTTTTACTAGCTACTACTGAGCTATATAGCTTCTTGGTCTCTGTGCCTCAAGGGGAAATCTGATAAAGTCTCTTAAACTATTTCTCAAAACTTCTGCTCTTGTTATTTTTTTTCACTTGAGAAACTGACTAAAATCCAAGGGATTTGGGCTATTTCAAAGAGAAGAAACTAGTTCAGGAATTAATACGTCTCTCAATGATTTTGTACATTTACAAGGAATTGATTTACCTTCTTTCACAGAATCATAGAATCACTCAGGGCTGGAAGGGACCACACGGATCATCTAGTTCCAACCCCCTGCTATGGGCAGGGACATCTCACACTAGATCAGGCTGGCCAGAGCCTCATCCAGCCTGGCCTTAAACACCACCAGGGATGGGTCTTCCACCACCTCCCTGGGCAACCCCTTCCAGGGTCTCACCACTCTCATACTGAAGAACTTTTTCCTAACACCCAGTCTGAAGAGAAAAACAAGTTATTCACCACACCAATGTCCTTCTAAGTTACCTCCCCACAAGGAATCTCTCCAGGTTTTTCAGGGTTGTGCAACCAGCTTTTTGTTTACTTTCTGCTTCTTTTCCTTCTATACCGTGCAATGGAACATGCTGCAGCGGGATCGTAAGTCACAAAAGCCAGGCTAATAGAAAACACAGTCATGTCAGACCTGTGCTGCATTTGAGCTAACAAGATTTGCAGAAGGGAGTGCTTGTAAGTGCAAGCCCAGTACACTATGCAAGCTGATAAGCTGATTTGTTTGGAGGAGATTGCTTACAATCTCCACAAGACAACACCTTATATAGTATGGCTGGACCATATTCTTTTCTTACTTCCAATTATTTCTGCCATATATACAACCATTACTTTGAACAACACCCTTTTCAGTCTTCCACCCAGACAGCTGAGATGTCTCAGTTAATTTCAGTATGTCCCTATCTTAGCATGGAGACTGGTGGCACTCCATGAACAATTTGTTTACCCGACTACATGTGGTCAAAACTGCCAATTTGAGGGGAGCTTCACTGGACTGTCAGTGACTGAAATAAGTCACAATTTCAGCATCTGCTTTCTCTTTTTCTGTGAATAGTGTGTAAAAAGAGATAGATATATTATGCATTGCTTTACTACTACTTTCTGGAGTAAACTTCTGATCTTTCACGTGGGCATGACGGATTTTAGTTGGAGTACCTGGAGTTCAAACTTAGTCATGTGTCTTTTTTAAATGCAACACCTAGCCAAATCCTTTGAGACATCTGGACTGTCAGTCTTCTGTAGAAAACACCCAAAGGGCTGTTATGGAATGGGCCAAGGGGTACGTGGCTGGGGTGTCACAGGAGCAAATGAGACTAAAGAAAGGTGGTGCCAGAGGCAGTAGTAATTTGAGTGTGTGCTTCTGTCCTGCAGGAGAGGTGCAATCCTATTAGCTCACTGTTGAGGCTGTTGGTAAATAGAGACTTAAGAAATTATGTCTCTCAGCAAAATAGGAACAGCTCTCCCTAGCTATTACACATTGCACATGCTTGCTGTCACCTTTAATAAATGTTTATAGAGTACTTGGGGATCTTCCTATGCAAAGTGTTACATGGGAGCCACTGATAATTAAATGTTTTATTATGGAGTTGTTTAAGTCAATGTTAACAGTAACCAGCAGAAAGCTTCAATCTCTGTGTTTCAAGGTCAGAATAATTGGAAAGAGCTGACTATCTGGGTAAAACGTGTGAAATCTGAAAAAAGCCTGTCTGAAGAGTGTGATGTGTTCTCACAAACAGGTGCAGAAAGTGAGTCTTTTTCATTTATCAGCACTTGTATTTAATCTGAGAGATCAAGCAAGCTGATATAGCCAGAACACTTTTTGTGTATGTTGCATTGATAGCAGTCAGCTTTTAAACTGACTAAAGTATGTAAAAGAATCTGGTATCTAGATGATATTCCTTGCAAGCAGTCATTAGACAACTCCACTCCAACATTCAGCAAAGCAGTCTGATCAACTTATTAAGAGCTGCAAATCTTCTCTGAAGTGGGGTGAGGCACTTAACCCACTCTTCAAACAAGTGGATGCAACAAACAGTGCGAAAGAACGAAGAGGTTGGTGACAACTGAGAATAAGGCCAAGTGACCCTATCTTAAACACAGGACCTGTAATTAATGTGCGTGCAGGTGCAGCTCTGAATGTGCCTCTCTGCACATACGTTCAGGGTCTGCCCGAGATCACAGGGAGCTGTTGCGTGCAGCTCCCTCAATATCAGCTTGGCCCTGGCAGCAGTTGAGGAGCTGGTAATTGTTTCCCTAAAACATGCACCAGGTACAGCTCCCTTAGCTCTAGACTGTCACACGCTACGCTGCACTCACGGGGCAAGTGCCCACACCTGCAAACACCATCCTAAAACTGAACACAGAGGAGAACCAGACAATAAATACTTTAGTACTCAGTGACCCTTGTTGGCTTTAACCCTAGCCATTAATATGCAATAGTATGACTTTACTTTTAAAATAATTAATCATCATGAATGTCATTTAACAACAAATTTCTGTGTAGGACTGGCTGAACAATACACTCACTTGTCTGACTGCACTTTGAGCTTCACACAGCTACCTGCGAGCCTGGGACTGACTGACGACATCAGGCAGGGATTTTGGGCTCACATTCCTCTGCTGGTAGTCCACATCCTGAACCTTAGTACGTGCTAGGAGGTTGCCTTTTCTTCCCCTTCAACGCATTCACTTCATAATATCATAAACGACTTTACATTAGCTAAACCCATTAACTAACCTTTATCATATGCAGCACATCTATCATACCTAAATAGGGCTAAGTGGCTAAACAGTTCAATAGAGGGGAACGTGTGCTTTACAAACGGCAGTGCTGACTGAGAGGTCGCACACCGCAGAGCACCGCCGCCCGCCATTTCTGGTGTTCTACTCCCTCTGCAGGGAGAGCCTGCCCGCGGCAGCCGGCCGCGGCTGCGCCCTCTGCTTCCCGCCTGCTTCTCGCCGGCTCCGCTCTCCGTCCCCTGCAGTCCCCAGCTATTCCCCGGCATGTTAACCGCAGGAGTGTCCCGCTGAAAAAGGCTGTGAAGGAGTAACACTGCATTCATCACAGGACCAACCTCGGTCCCGCCATGGCTTACCTTTCCTCCTGTTGCTCAGCCTGTCAGAGCTTCACGCCACTTCACGCCGCTCCTCTATGGCTCTCAGGTGCTCCCGGGGGTCCTGTTTTCTTCGTGTCTCCCTTTCGACGTTCCTTAGGGTACAGGCCCCTCCTTCTGCACCGCTGCATCATACCCTCTCGCTTCTGTTCTGCAGGAAGAGCTGAGGAACATGGATGAGCTTTCTTTGAGTGTCCGGGAGGACAGAGCCAGACTCTTCTCAGTGATGTCCAACGACAGGACAAGGGGCAACCCGCACAAGCTGGAGGAAAGGAGGGTCCAAGGAAACATAAGAAAACCATTTTTCACTGTGAGGGTGACAGGAAGCTGGAATAGGGTACCCAGAGAGATTGTGGAGCCTCCTTCACTGGAGACATTCCAAACCCACATGGATGCCTTCCTGTGTGACCTACTCGAGGTGTTTCTGCTCTGGCAGGGGAGAGTTGGACTCGATGACCTTTCAAGGTCCCTTCCAACTCCTGACCAGCTGTCAGACTTCCACCCTTTACTTGCACCTTGCTTAGAAGGAACTCTGCACTGCACTGTGTTGTGGAAGTCTGTGTCCTTCAGGCACTTGGCCAGAGGGCAGCTATGGGAACAGAGGTGAAGGCCTGAGTTACTCTCATCTGAAGTCAGCAAAGCAATAAAGTAATGCAAAGCAGTGGCTTTGGAGAACTGATTTAAACCCATCTGTTGTAAGTCATCTAAAAACCCCAAAATATTGAAATTTGATTCCATGAATCATTTCAACTTTGTGGACACTTGTTTTCTCCCTGAAACTTCATTCAGATGGAAGATTGCCAAGCATTTTCTCCTTCTCATCCTGCCAAATGTTGGCCTTACCCCTGGACAGAAAGAAGGCAGCAGTGAAGGGGGATGAGGGAATTGTTCCCCACAGAGAGTCCCTCAGGGAAGCATGATCCTGAGGTCAGCCAGAATTCCACAGGGCCAGGCTGTGGCACCTGCCTGGGCACAGGCTGAGCCAGGATCAGGATCGAGCTGTGGGTATAATGTAGCTGCAGCACAACTCATGTGAGAATCAAGAAGGTTTGGCCTGCAAGTGGCTGCCAGACAGACAGTGAAAGCCTATCTCTCAGCTTTCAGGCAGGCAGTTAGCTGGCCTTCAGCATGCCCAGACCTTCATTTGGGCAGTCACAGTCAAGGCCTATCAAGGTTTCTCACCCCCTGACCAGCCTTGTCCCCTAGCACTGAATACACAAGGTGGAAGTCTAGTTTCCTCTATTAGATGCTTTCAAAACCTCACTGTTCTTAACAGTGTATTCATCAGTAGAAGTGACAATCCCAGGTTTGTCAAAGAGGGATTTCAGCTCAATTCACGTTCCCGATGCAAAACATAAGCAGGGATGAGCGATCATAAATCGACTGTGCAAAATCAAATGAGCCAAATGAGAAATATGGCTGGATAATTTTAATCCACTGATAAATAATGCAGTCCAGGGTCCCTGCCTGTATTTCAGGTACATGAGTAATACCACCTATTATCTCTAGAACCCTGAAAATTGAATGCAGGCAAAGAGAGATTTTCATGGTTCAACTGGTTAATCAAGGCTTCCCTGATACACAGAGTTGTTTTCACCACTCAACTATCATCTCAACAGTAATAAATTTTACAAGACAGCACTTTTAAGCTTTCATGGTTTTCAATTTACAGAGGACTTCTTAAATATGAATACAATCACTGTAACAAATACTGCTGTGAAGTAGCCATCACTCATATTGCACAGCAAGAGACACTAAAGCATAGTGATGTTTACTAATCTGCCAGCATTCATCTTTCCCTGAGCAGGACTAGTGCCTAGCTTTCCTGACTCTTCAGTCTGTACTTTAAATCTGGGACCATGTGCACCACATGCATCTTGCTCTTTTATGGAGCAAAAACAGAGCAGAGAGATGTAGTGAGGGCTCGAGTGGTCTCTGTGCTCTAACACTGACCTCACAATCCTGGGACCTTGCCTCTCCTCGAGGAGTTGTGGACTTTCTCCAGTTTCCTTCCAGCACCTGTATCCAGTCTTCTAGTGTCATTTCTTTAGGTTATGAAGTTCCTTGGAGAAGAGCACTGTTTCAAAACTGTGGCACATTAATGTTGCAATCAAGATCCAGAGGAATACACTGAATTTGTAGTGATAGGACAGGGTTTTTTTCAGAAACACTTTCAGCAAGCCAGAATCTGAGTCCAAGTGTTGGATCTACCAGGGAACACATATGACAGTGACTGCCATAGCCCAGAGAGCTTATGGAAGGTGTTATTATTATTTCAACTACACATACACACACACATGTATATATGTACTTGACTATATATATACGCACACATATATATGCAAAGCCTGAAGGCACAGGCAAGAAGTTACCTGTTCTATCCATGCTTGAAGTCCATGCCAGAAATGGTAACCAGCAGTCATTCTTCAAAAATCTCATTGGTAGGAAAACTAAGGCACATTTAATGTTTGAAACAGCAGGGTTTTTTTTTTGCTTTCTCTAATTATTTTTATCATACTTAGTATTAATACTGCTTTTGTTATTAATTCTTTGGCTTAATTAGATCATAATTTTTTTCTTTCATTCCCAAGGGTCCTTTTCTTTGATACTGAAGGATTGATCTTTGTCTTCAGTCCTTCAGGACTGACCTTCCTTGGCACTGTAAAAATGAGGAAGAACTCTTATTTTCATGCACAAGGCATCTCCATGAATAATGAATATTGCAGGCTTATATATGCTAAAATGCATTTCCAGAGTAGGACCTACAGCAGAACTATTTATAGTCCTTATTTGCATTTTAGTGACCATTTATTTTCTCTCCCAATGGCATTTTTATGCACTCTTGCACATTTGTCTTCAAGTGTAAAGAGAAGGGACATGACTCACTATATACAATTTTATGTGACCAAAAATTATTAGACATCTATTTGAAATTAGTTGAATTCAACAGAGATGCAGTCAGTGGAAATCAGATGCTATTTGAAATTACTTGAATTCAACTGAGATGCAGTCAGTGGAAATCAGATGCTTTTGCTTACCTTTTTTGTTATATCTGTTTTGAGTAGAGTGAATTGCTTCATGTTTCTATGCATAAATGTGATAAGCACTCTCTGAAAGTGATGCAAAAAAACCCCCAACAACCAAAAACCAAACCCCAAAAACCAACCAACCAAAAACCATGTAATTATAACTCCCTACTGTTTTAAAGTAGTTCATACAGTCCTCTGTGCATAACTTCTACCTGACAAGTATGCATGAAAATCCAAATCTGCCTAAAGACAGTTGCAAGCATGTAATGAAACCTAGTGTGCACCAGCAAAGATCTCACTCAAGTGCACACTAATATTGGCTTCTGCCCTCTTGACTCCTGCTATAAACAGTACCCTGTGAAAGCACAGGATCGTTTTCTTTACTGAAATGCTTGGTAGACATAAGTAATGAAGGCTACAACTTAGACCACAAGTGGCTCAAAAAAATTTCCTATAGGCAACCCCCAAAATGTTTCCAACAATACTTACTGCTTTAAAGGTTTTTCATTAACCCTCAGTACTACATTCCATTACCAGAAAAACCACAATTTGACTGCACAGGCACAAAGCAACATTTTAACTGCAGAGGGCATGAAAGAGCTACTGAACAGCAGCACAGTGTTTTACTTACAAGGCATCTACTTGCAACTTAATTTTCTACAAGTGATTTCTTCCACGCTGAGTATTTACAGTACTGCATTTTAGTCCTGAAGGATCATCTGAGGATCCATCTGATTGCTTCCCTGGGGAGAAATATAAATCTAAATAACATAAATGATCAGACTCATTCCAGAGGCTATTTCATTATGATAATCATGGACTAGAAATCATACTGTTACCCTCACTGAATCTAATGGCTGTCACTTCTTACTGACATTTTATTTCCAGTTTTACTTCATACTTAAAATAGTTTCAGCTGCTGATGTAGAATGAGCTGCATTTAGCTGTTTCCCACTTAACGCTGCTTTGAAAGCCCCCAGCCATTCATTAATGCTCACTAGAGTCACTGACCACATCCATCACAGTGCAGCGCTGCTGTTTTCTAAAGCTTTTCTGATGCTTATAAAAATTTCAGCAATTTTGGATTAAGATTTAAAAAAAAGAAATTAAAAAGAAGAGTTGAGATTTTCACTGAAGTATAAATTATCATTCACAAGAGCAGGTGATAGAAGATTGATAATCTGAATACACTGAACATGCCCATTTATGTTGTATTTAGGATTCTCTGGAAATCTAAACCAACTCTTTCTCAGGGTGTTTTCAGAGGAATGAAAGAGTTCTGCAGAAACCACTATCAAGAATCTAGCCTGAGGCAGGTACATGCTGGTAGAAGCAGCCCCAGCTGATTACAAATGCTTTGCCATCCTCCACCTACACAACTTGATTAGCATGAATCCCCACTTTTCCACTAACTCACATGCTGAGCTGCTTTCCAGCCTCCTCTTCAAGATAGTCACATCTTTGTTATTCATTTTGTAGTCACTGGGGCTGATGGCTGTAGACTCCACTGTGTTCTATGGTTTTTATTCCATCTCAGTATCTCAGGTTATCACTGCTGGGAATCAGCAAAGATGGAGAGGGAAATCCTGTCCCTTTCTCACACTAGCAGTGCTCATCTTAACTTGGAGATGTTTGATAAAGTATGAATGGACACCACCAGAGGGTGCATTGCTGCCACTGTAATGTTCGTTCTCATACTGCAAGAACTCGTAAATAACCTTGCTGTGGTGTAGCAAAGCTTTGGACAAATCCCACACCTTCCATTTCTGTGAAGCTGTCTTCACAAATAAAGTAGGATTAAATGCCAAAGTCAGTGAAGTCAGTTCCTTTAAGAAAGGAGGGTGAAAAAAAACAACCAGGAGTATTAACATGCCTTCTGAACTGTGCACTCAAGGCATTCTACAGCTTTGCTTCCAATACCCATCCTTTGATCTGTTGCAAGCAGTGACTCCCAGAAGAGGTAAGAGACACCTCGTTTCCTTCCTTCCCTCCCTCTGTTTTCAGAGAAGCTTGCGTGTCATGGCACACAACTGAGCCTGTACACGACATGCAAGGCGCCACGTACTGCATCTGACTCTCCTGTGCTTCACCTAAGTACACAACCTTGTCTGCAGAAGAGGTTTAAAAGCCTTAGAATAACAGATACTTGTCTTGTCCTTGACACAGGCAGTACCTCAGACTGCAGAGTTAAGCACTAGCGCCCCATGGTACAGCTGAACAGCAGCAGAGGCTCATTTGTGCCCTCTGTGTCTCCTGCACATCCCTTTTCAACAGGAATCATGACACACCTCCTCCCTCAAAGTCATCCCACCTGCTGGTCCTGGTGAAAGCTAAGCACTTCTTGCACACTGAGGTTACAGATTTTTAGATTTCTCAACTGATTTGCCACACAGCAGCACAACCCTCAGTGCTAGCCTACAGGAAGGACAGACAAAACAGTACCCAGAAGAGGTCAAGAGTTTTTCTAGCCCTGCAGTCCAGCTTAAACCAAGCACAAAATGACCCTTTTAAGGCTTACTGTGCTGCTGCTGGATTCAGAGATCTGAAACTGAACAGCCTTTTAGAAGTGCCCCTATAGCCCTATGTACCATAGGCCTGTGGTACTTAAGCTGGAGTCACAGCTAAACTCCAAAACATAGTTGGCATTAATCAAGACCATAATGTTGACCCATCAAATGGCAAGGGAGTTGAGCATAGCATAAATACACACAGTACAAATAATAATAATGGTAATAAAATCCCAGCATAATGAGTATGGTTATGTGTGAGTTAGCTGAAAATGGCTGGAGGGAGGAGATGCCAGGCATTCTTTAGCGCTGCGAGCAGCTTTCAGTCCCATTGACTTCAGTGGGGCTTCAATCAGAGGCTGTGTCTGTGCTGTGGAAAGGAACTGCTTAACAGAGCGCCGTGGGGTTCCTCGGGTTTTGTCTCTGAGCAACTCCTGGCAAAGCCACTGCTCAGTAAATGAAAACACACTTTTTCCAGTCGCCAGAACTGCAAGCCATACCTGGATTTGGCTTCTTTTCTTTCGTTTTTTTTTTGTTGCTGGGATTGTGATAGATTTGCAAATCTGGCTCCCTGACTAGGTGCTGACTTTACAAACCCACGTTCGGCTACTGAAGCGGGGGCCTGACCTTAGAGTGGATTCTTTTTCCTTCAGCGGGACAGCTTGGCTTGTAGCTTGACTCCAGCTAACAAGCGGCATTCAGTGTCAGCCCAGCAGCTGCCATGCAGGAGGTCTGTCCCTTCGGGCAGCTGCTGCTCATCTGCCTGCAGCTGGCAGCGGAAGTGACATCTGTTCTCAGTCCCAGCTGTGAGCAGCACGGAGGTGCCAAAGCTCAAATGCCTCAGTTCTCGATCCAGGAGCGAGGAAGGGTTTCTGATGCCAGACCACGGCCTGGCTTGCAGGGGAATGGAGGGCGGGATCGTCTCTTGCAACGATGGTGGGCTTGGAGGGATGGAAAGAGATGACAAATAGAGAGAGAAAGAACAAGTAACAAGAAGTAGGGGAAAGGATGGAAGAGTGCAGGAGAAGACAGGAATGGCTGAAATGGAAACACGAAATCTGAAGTGACAGAGCCGGTCTGAGGCAAAGACACAAAGGAACAGGGGCAGAACAATGGAACAGATGCAGAAGTAGCACCAAGTAACTGTCCAAAGGAGTTATTGTCTAAAATGGCTGCTGAACAGAGAAATGCTCATTGAGCTGCCATCTCAAGTGCTTCTGAGCCTGCAAGGCTTTCTTGCTTACAGCCCATAGATTATCATGGCATTGAAGGGATCTCCCCGGTGGGTTTTGCCATCTGGAGGAGCTTTGGTGTATTGTCTCTTGCCTCCTTGCTTCTCTATCTTATTTAAATTCACATCGCTGATTCTTTATTCCATCATTTATCTTTGTAGCTGTGTTATAATTCAGTGTTGTGGCATTTGAACTGAGTTATAATGTCAGATCCTGAGACAGGTATACGTGCAGGATGAAGGACAAGACCCTTTCCAATCTGAAGATTGAGATGCATACTTACATTAACCTGGCAAGAACTGTATTAAGAAATGCTACTTTGTATTAAGAAATGCTACTTTGCTCCCCAGGTGGGTGTATGCAAGACGAGTGTATTCTATCATAAACATATTTTCACAGTTGGGGCTGTTTCCCCAGCTCAGGCACTGAGACTGTGTTTGTTAAGATCTCAAATTTGATTTGAGTATTCCTGGAAGAAATAACCAAGGAAATTGTATATTTGACAAGTGCATTACAAGGCTGCCAATCAAAATTAACTCACACTGGGAAAAATGCAGCGTCAGTGACTGCTGCTTTCTCTTGGTGCCTGCCAAAAACACAAGCCAAACTCAATTGCAGTAAGCAACTGGGCTGAGGAATGGACTGATGGGGATAGGCAGTACAGAAACTTTCCATTCTGAAGTTGAAAGTGCAGGCACTAGGGGCACAAAGATTTGAATCCACCTTAATACTCTGCCTTAGTATCTCATTGTAGGTACCCAGAGCAGGGCATTAGTCATTGAACTAGGTGCTCTTACAAATTACTCGAAACCTGTCTTTTGATTGGATTGATTGACGTGGGCAGAAATAATGAGAGCAGCTTAGAATTCAGCTCTTCAAGATCAGATTTAAATAGCCTAGTTACAGCTGAGCCTCTTTTTCTACCACAATTATGTCTTTCTATGAGATAAAGATAAGATATATATTTATGGTTTAATATTTCATCATGGATTTCTCCAATGAGAGTCCTTAAAGATGCTATTATTTTTACAAGTCTCAGCAGCTCTCTGTTTCAGTGAGAACTAGCTGTGGTTTCAAGAAGTGATCTTTGAAATAAACAAGAGAAAATTCCTCTGAATACCATTCTTTCTCTACTTACACAAAGAGAAAAAATGACCATCTAGTAAACTCTGCATCTGAATTAATCTAATCAACTCAATACTTTTTGGGTTTGAGTCAGGACTAGTGCATATGTCATGTGGACCAGAGAAAATAATTGGAAATCTTAACAGTCCTAAGGTTGAGGCACTGCTAATACCCTGAAGAGCTAAATTCATCCATAACACACAGTTATTACCCTGCTCAGCCATTTCTACTTCCCAATCATCAGAGGAGTCACACTGGGACAGGTCAAAGGTAGCTCTCACCTAGAATTCTGGCTCCTTCAGCAACAGTGTTAACATGAGGCTATTCCTGAAACTCAAAGCCTTCCTTAACAGGAACAAAGGGAAGCATGCATTGTCTGAACGTGGTGGTGGATGCTTGATGAGATGAACTAGCACTTCTCAAATTTACAGCTGAAAAACAAGGAGAAAGGTGATTAAAAAAGCTTTTGCCTTATCTAGAAGTAAATGTGCTTTTCTTCAGAAATATAACCTGCACAAAAAGCAGTGACCAGTAGCAAGCCTTCAAACAGGGAGAACAGAGCAAACAAAATGTGACCCTTCTCTGGTGAGGTGACCTACAAGGCAGGAAAAGTTTCTGTATCATCAGAAAGTGCTAAGCAGTAATTGAGAACTTTATGTGTCTGTGAGATCCTGTTTGGATGGCACCTAGAACAGCATTGTGGAGATGACGAGGCTCTGCTTCAAGTGTGCAGACACACTTTCTGTGCCACATCCCTACATCACTTATCACAACGAGCCAAAAGCTTCTTTGTGATATTTTCAAGTGAGCTAGAGTTATGCCACTGATTACAGTAGGCTCAGGTCTCACTTTGTTTGTCTTTGCTTTTTGGTTTGGGTTTTGGGTTGTTTTTGTGGAGTTTTTTTGTTCACAGTCTTTGTTTAGAGGACCATCAAGCCATCCTTTTCTAGCTAGATAGCCTGGAAAGATTAAAAAAAATATGACTGTACCTAGAAAAATCTTCTACCAATTCATCTAAGACAAATCAAGTAACTTACTTTTCAGATTTTTCATGAAGTGGGTTGGTTTCCACATGCAAATCTAACTACTCAGCTTTGCAGTTACAAAAAGCATTTCTAGGGCCATGCTCTCTGTCTTCTTTTTTGATTAACATTACTCAAGGAACGCTCATTAGAGCGCTTGAGGAATAAGGTAAGCAAGGCTGGCAAAGTCTGAGCTTTTATTTACTCTGTGTTATCTCTGTCCAAACGTTCAAAGCAAGATGGGTGGCAACTGATTCACTAGTTAAATTCAAAACAGCATGTGTGTACCGAAGGCTGCCAAGTTTCTCATGTATGTTGCTATTTGTGAGAAGCTATGCACAGACAAAAAAAAACAATCAACCAGTTTCTTAATTTCATTTTACATCTTTATTCCTATTGTAAGTGTTAACAATAATGTCAAAGACCATTGAGTTTGGTTTGGATACACAACAGCATTAATCACAGTCCAGTTTCCTTTTTTTATAAATTTTTTCACTGCAGTTCTAGTATTTCATGATCTGTTTTAGTAGTTCTGTTGTTGGTGTATTTGCTTCCAGCAAAAGAGATTTTCCAGTGTTTGTAGAATATTTTAAAAGATTGCTAAAGATAAAAAAAAAATCCATAATGAAATTATTATCAGTACATTAATAAAGCTTACTGTTTTCTACTTAAGATTAGCATTACGTCTGATGATTTGAAACTCACTTTTCATCATGCATTCTCTGTTGGCTTTTCAAAATAGGCCCATAAATAACTGTAATATAAGCTTTCATGACAGCAGTTTGTTGAAGTACCATTTTAAATTGGATTTCAATCCTTTTAAGAGAATGAGGTAAGTCAGAGAACCCTACCAAGTACGACGTTCTGTTGGAGCAAATGTTAAGTTAGCGATGGTAAGACAGAATTATAATGTATGCATTAGAGTCCATAGAAAACAGGAAGGACTTTCTAAATTCACTTGCTTATTACTTGAAGGAAACACATCACACTGTATTTCAGTCTTCAAGCGAAGAAGAATCACAAAGTACAGCAAAAGAGACATCTTTCACTATGTCATTTAAAGGCCTGTGAGACAAATCCCTTCCTCAAATTTATTAATGTAAAAGCTAATTCAGAAAACTTACTTGTGAAGGCTGTCCTGTTAAATTATGAATATCAGTAATAAATTCTTTAGTTCCTCATGCATTTGTGTGCTTTGCATAGAAACAGGCACGGATATAGATATGAATAAAATATGCCCATTGTAGAGCCATACACAGAGCTAATACGAATGTTTGTGTTGTAGGATGTCAGGAAAGGACAAATTATTAACCAAAGAAGAGAGGAGCAAGAAACAATGAAGACAGCAGATGATGCATGAGAACTTTGTTAGCTGTCTTAGGATGACTTCTGTGTGGAAGAAAGTGTGTGCTATGGATATAGAACAGTCAGCTAACAGCTTGCTACTTTATCATCCACTGAAAGGAATTTCAATCAACATCAGCCTCTGAAGGGGATTTTGAAAAAAGCATATAGGTAGGTGAAGGGAAGGAGGAAGAGGAAGGGGACCAAGAATGGATCATGGATGCAAAGTTTTGAGTACCAGAGGTAGGGAACATGGTGCAAATAAGGACAGGAATACTGGCTTCAGACTGCTTTTGCTGTGACTGAATGGGGCACTGACAGGACACTTCTGGTGGGCCTACTTTTCTAAGACCTTATCCCAGTCACAGCAGGTAAGACATTAACCTAGCCCCTTCACAAGCTGCAGGAGAGCTGGAATTCCTGGTCTGATGTGTAGGGAGGGATGGGTGTTCTGAAGGATTAGCCCTCTTCTTGCATTTTTTCTAGTGGTTGATACCTGGAGATATTCCACACAACCATTCACCATTTCTCCTTCCTGTCGTAACTTTGCACACTTGAGTATCAAGTGTTTGAACATGTTTGAACTCACAACACTCAGCTCTTTTCCCTACTATTTAAACCATGCATATCCTAAACAGAGAGGGATGAAAATAGTATTCTCATGGATAAGTTAACAGAATCTTCCTCCTTTTCCATTACCTACAACTTAGGTTGAAAAGCATTTTTTGTTCTTAACCCTTTTAAGCACGGATAAGCACATGCATACATACACAGGCAAACACAGGGTATATGGAGTATGGCACTCACTGGAGCTAGTTCTGAATGATGGCACTAAGGAGAGCTACAGCCAGAGCATACTGCATCTGGAAAACTGAGGTTTAGCACCTTGTTGTCTCTGTGTTCCTTGACTTGAGGTTACCTTCATTCCATGGAGAATGGAGACCTGGCCCTTCAAACACTCCTTGCAGTGTGCATTTCTGTTGATGTCAGGAAGGCTACACTGTATCAGGAGCTCTGTATTCACTACTAGGTACAGAAGCAACTTTAAAAGACTTTTATACAAAGATGAGCTGTGGTTTAGAATTACTTCATCTCACAATTTCATTCATGCAGTTCTAAAGTACAACACATTTACATGGGTTAAAGACAATTCTGCATGAATCATAGAAACACAGAATATTTTGGCTTGGAAGGCTTGAAAGTCATTGAGTCTTACCTGCCTGCAATGCTTTGGTGTCCTCTCTGTACCTCTTTTAATGATCAGTCCCTCACAAAGAAGTTCCAGCATCACTCCTCACAGTATGCACCCAGTGTATCTCAGAGTGATTTGTGTTTCATTTTACGCTTTCTACACAGTATCAGACTTACATTTTTAAGTATCAAAAATACATTGTTAAAAGACCTTCATAGTAGATGTCATAAATCTAAAATTTTCATCAAAGGGTAAAGTGATTTGAGACCTTTGGTGAATGGGATATGAAAAAGAAACATTTCCAAAGGCAACGCATGATTTGCGGTCTTATGCTACCAACAGCTGGCCTATCAGCTCTGGATTTCTGTCCTTTATTAGTGCCATGATAAGAGCAGCAGCAGAATTTACTGTCTCCTGAAGCAGCGAACGGTCCTAGAGAAGGAAAAAGAGAGGAGAGACAGAGAGAGGAAAACAATATGTAAACAAAAGTGGGGAAAGTATTTCAAGTCAATTTTCAAGTATGCAAAACTACTGTATTATTGCTGAACACCACCACCCCAACCCCCAACATTTATTTGTGCTTATCAGAACTCCTAAAACTTGTATTTTGAGGAACCACAATTTCATAGTAATACCCATTTCCCAATCTCCATGATAATTTTAAAAGCATTTTTTTTCCAAAATAATGCCATTTATCCAAACACCACCAAACCAGAAGATAGATTTTTATAATCTACAGAGTAGTCAAACTTTTGGGACTGAAAACACTGGGATAAAATGGAGGATTTAATTGAGCAGCATAGTTAAAGGCCTCTAACATAAAGCATCCAATGAAACCCATCTGTACTCCACAAACTACATAAACTTAGAAAGGCATTTAAGCACTGGGAGTTGAGTAGTGTAGGCTGATCTTTGTATCAAATAACTTCAAGAAATAGTCTGGTTTTGATAGGCAACTATAGAGACCAACACAGGAAGAAGTAATAAAATGAGACTGACTCCGTGCTTCTAAGTGAGCACTCCAGCTCACATTTGAAAGAGTCCTTTGTCTAATTGCCAAGTCTTCTTAATTGTATTGACTATGAAAGGTTGGCCTCTTGCTACCAGTACCATTTTCATTTGCACACTGGGAAAATATCAATAGATGTATCCAGGCATGCATACATCCCTGAGAGAGGAAACAGGATGGCTCAATTTCCGTGAAGCAACAGAGAAAAGGAAAGGTCTACAAAACACCAGGGAAAATCTAGAAAAGTTGCAAATAGGGAAGGGGAGCTACAAAGAGAAAGCAAAAGCTGTTCCACACATTGGAAGCAATAGGGTTAAGGGAATTTTAACTGGGATATAAGAAGCCATGAAAGTTGTTTTAACAATAAGGACTGATACAGAAAAGAACTGATTATTGGACAGCTCACGGAAAGTCATCACCAGACCCACATACAGGCTGCCTGCAAGGGCAGGAGGATGGAGCACTTGGATTTTGTATCTTTTTGAAACTGTATTTTTAAGGAAGAAATTGTAGAGGATGTTTAAGAAACTTGCAGTAATGGAAAAAGAGTAAACTGTCAACAACTTATGTTTTTGCATAAGTTGTATAACATGAAAAGTTGTTTTTCAAGGAATAAGGCTACTGCTGAAAGGACCTACCAGATTAACACACAAGGGAGCTCAAAACTAAAAGGTTTAGGATGCAGTTGAACTGAAAAGGGAAAGGTGTCCCTGGAACACTTTCAATGTTGATATGGGTCCAGAGAAGGGCCACTAAAATGATCAGAGGGCTGGAACATCTCACCTATGAGGAAAGGCTGAGAGAGTGTTGAGGTTGGTTAGTCTGGAGAAGACCTTATTGAGGCCTTTCAATACTTAAGAGAAGCTTTCTATAGAAAGATGAGGACAGAGCTTCTAGCATGGCCTGTACCCATTACATAAGGGTTGATGGTTTTAAACTGAAAGAAAGTAGACATAGACTAGATATAAAGAAGAAATGTTTTACAATGAGGGTGGTGAAACACTGGTATGAGTTGCCCAGAGAGGTGGTGGAACGCCCATCCCTGAAAGCACTCGAGGTCAGGTTGGACTGGGCTCTGAACAATCTCATCCAGTTAAAGATGTCTTTGCTTGCTGCAAGGCAGTTGCACTAGCTGAGCTTTAAAGGCCCTTTCCAACCTGAACTATTCTATGATAATGCTCTTATTCATTTTGTGCTTTATGTAAATGACAGGAAACATGCCAGAGGCACGACTTGATAGAATTAGAAATAGTTCATTTATACCTGATTCATTTATCATTCTTGAAAAGATATTAGTATTTGGCTACAATTTTGTCCTAAAGAATCATCAAGTGAGCTGTTACAATGTGTAACCACCCAAAGGTTTACACTCTTCACAAATTCATGTCTCTAATATGCAGTAAAATTATTTATTAGTGTTCTGAAAAGCTGTAGTAAAAATGCTGACATTTGACTAGTTGTTTCCTACTGAGTGACACCTCCTGTTCAGTTGAGTAAGGTGTGCTGAAGTGTAATCGGGTCCTGCTCCTCCAATACCTTTTGCCATGGACTGACAATGCAGAGAGGAATCTGCTACTCAAGCCTGGTAGGGCTTCCACTTCCTCATTTCCCATGGGTATATGCAGAAGGAGAGTGGAAGTCATGTGCACGCACCCACTCAACTCAGCAAACACTGCAGGCACTTTCAAGATGTAGCAACCTAATTCTTGCTATTCAGCAATGTCAGGCTCTGAGTGCCTCTCCCTACTTTTTGTTCGGTTTGTCTCAAGAAGCACTTCACAACTACAGATGCAGTTCTCTGAGTGGGCTTCCAGCCATATCTGAAGTTGGCTGGAGGTCTGTACTTTTTTCTCCATTTCACAAAAAGAAAAAAAAAAAAAAAAAAGAAATAAAGTACACCTGGCCAGGAATGCTCTTAATGTTTCTCCCAATAAATCTTTCCACATCCTCTGTTGGTTACTGGATTCAGTACACATTCCTTTGCAGCAATAAATCATTTAGGTTCTTGAACATAAAAGGAAACAAGAGAAAGAAATTTAACTTTCATAGGAGAGATTGAAAGTGACACTATAAGATTCCTTTAGACTAAAAAAAAACTTTTCTAAAGCTAAACCTAAGGCTTTAGTGTTAATTTCCATGTTCTTAAGGAAACACAAGCAAAAAATGTTGTGTGGCATTTTTAACACAGGCAATAGGGCTCAGTAATCTGCACAGAAACTTGCATGCAGAAGTGGTCTGTGAACCACACTGAAAACAACTGGGGAACTGCGGTTTGTTCAGAAAGAGAAACACAAGCAACATGAATTAAAAGGCATCTGCAAGCTTTACAATTACTTTGCTTCTAATAATCTGATTATTAATACTATCATTAGCACTGTTCAGGAAACTTAGCAGTTCCTGTGTTTTTTAAAACCAGTCAATACAGCTGCAGGAATAAAGAACAGTCAGAGAGGCTTGACCCCTGTCAGCCTGCTTTTTGGAAATAACCAGAAGTTATTTCTTAAGAGAATTTACATTACCTTAAATAACATACTTAATAGAAAAGATGTTTCTAATCTTATACAGTTACAGCTGGTGGCTAAATGATATCAAGAAGCACGTACTGAAGCTTCTCAACAGGGCAATCGTTTCAAGTATATATCACAGGGGTTACATTCTTTTAGATTTATGCTGCTGCTCCTTCCTGGTAACACTGTCCTAGCCTGATCTCAGGGTCACCTCTTCATTGAAAAGCATACTGCACCTAAGCCCACGAGATAGCTTTGCAGTGCAGGAGAAATCAGCGTCACAGAGGTCAAGTATGTGCCAATTTTAACTTGCTTTATTCTCACAGCCACAGTTTTACTGGAAAGAGTGAATAACACAAATAAGTGGACTCTTCCAGGAATTTCAAAATCATTGTATATCCTGGATCTTTCTGAGAATCAAAACTGACTCTTATGCTAGGAATTGTTATTGTAGCATCTGATGGTCATAGCCTGTACACACTCATAACTTTTGCTGATCATTTCTGGTCTTTACCGTCACAAAGAGATAACAGAAAAAGCAAGTGAATGAGAACACATTGTTCAAAGTCTAGGTGACAGTGACTGACACAAAGGTTAAGTTATATATTAAGTATTCCTTCCTCTCCTCTGAATCCTGATAGCAATTTAGTTCACTTTAGGCCATTCCTATGCACATAAGCAGTTATTTTTCATGTGCCACAATGACACTTACTTAGGTTCTTTCTAAGTAGTTCTATGTAATTTGTATGCCAGCAGTGTTTATGGAGAGTATGTAAAAGAATTAAAATGACAACATTCAACAACAAACCAGGAAAGAAAACAAATCTTGTGGGTCTTTATTAAACAAGTGAGCACTTCAAGTCCCCTGGCTATACCCTTAAAACACCCATGTTTTTGACACTGTAATGTTATTTCTGGCACTCATGCTGATTACAGCTGATTGTGCCTACAGGGAGAATTCAATAAAGATGCCAGGACAAATTTAACCTACCACACCTAACTCCATTGCACATACAGGCCTCCAACCCTCTTTCATACTCAACAGCACAGCACTAAATCTTTCAAAAATCTCATTATTAGTTACAGGAAGTCAAATAATCAAGCAGGACCAGGTCTTCACATGTCTAATTGCCTGACGTGTCTGGGTATATTGTAACCACGATAAAAAACAGGATGCAAGAATAGAACAATCAATACAAATCCTGGTGTAGCCCACAAGAGCTCTTGCACGTTACTGCCCACCCACTGCTCAGAGCTGCAAATTCCAAGCAGAGAACAAACTCCAGCATGCCAGCCGGGGAGCGAGTGCACAGCAGTGCACGAGCTGGATGGATCAAACACCACCAGCTCTTCTCCTCACCCACAAAACTCTTAAAAAAGACTGTGACCTTTAAAGAAGACTGGGAGGCAGTAAGGACTTTAATGGATTAATGACTGAAGTTCCACATGATCAACTGGTGTGCCACGATCCCCCCCTAACCCATTGTGATATTTGCTGTCTGTTCATTTCATCCAGTTGACTTAAATGAGTCTCCCGTAAAAAAGAAAAACCCAAACCCCCTAACATTTCTTGGCTGTTAGTAAATAGAATTTTTTTATTGTTTGAACAGATGATTAACTACATTTATAAGCTAAACCCGAAACTTTTACCACTTTATATTTATGTACTTTGGAAAAGAAAGTACTCAGAAACACTGCCAACCTTATAAACCATAAATCCACATAACAGCACTTTGATTTGTCTATTATTAAATAGTAAAAATATTCTAACCTAACCATATTGTGTGATAGTTGTAACTCACACTCAGAATTTACTTGATGTAGAGTTACTGACTGTAGGAGTTTCTGGTCTGCAGAATAAGACTGGGAATGGCTACAGGGACAGAGTTAAAGATGTGTTTGGAATATGCAATCTGATACTTCACAAATGTGCATTTATTTAAGGAACTGTGAGGCTATCTGAATATTTACTGACATTCCCCTAACAATTCATTTCCTTGCTTCAGTCTGTTTAGGATTTATTTTTGTTCCCCAGCTAGAACTTCATATACATGCATTTCAATTTACGTACCTACTAGTTCGGTTTAAGCATAGCCTGAAAAACACACACCACCATTTTTTAGCTCCCCAAAAAACCTTTTCCTTTGCAGGTATTACTTCTGCCTTGTACCGCATCCCTCCAAAAGAACAAGGCAGCTGTGTTCCATTATTTGCTCTCTGTTTTGCTGTAATGTAATTTGACTTTCTGTTTAATGCATTTTTTTACAAATGAATAGAAGTGTAACGTTATCCTCAACTATGTGGCTGAAGGGGCAACCTGAAAACATGATTTAAGGATGCTGCTAAACTTAGGGAACATTGATATCAGTTTGGAATGGAAAGAGGGCCAGGGCACGCGCTGGCATGCCCCTGCTCTTGCTGTTCCATTGTGAGCCCGCTCCCTGGCACAGTTTTGGCTTCTGCCAGCTAACATGTTCTCAGACAATGGCTGGGACAGGCTGAATGAGGCCACCCTCTCTTGGGAAAGGAGAACTTAGCCCCATGGACATGAGGCATGCTGTGCCTTTTAGCCCCAGGACAAGAGAACCATCCCTGGTCTGTTTTACTTACCAGCACAACTGCAGCCTAAGCGTTGCTGGGAAGTGACAGCTGTGCCTTTCTCTCCTTACCCAAGTGCATCAAGAATACACAGGGCAACGATCAAATAATCCCCCCCTCCTGAATGAAGCACACATCACATGTAGCTACCACATAAACACAGACATTTAAAATGGCCTCACTGCTCTGTGGACACTTTTCCCACCAAAACAGAGGAGAGAAGAATGAACCTCACTGCATGCCAGCACTTGTGCTGTACTGCACATTCCTGCCACCTTACAGGAAAAGCCTGCAGCAAGCTTAAGGACTTGTCATGGAGAATGCCCACAGCTCCCTTTCACAGGGTGGGCTTGGATGCACACCAGGCACACCACAAGACACGGGGTGGCAGAGAAAAGGGCTGAAACAGTTTGTGTTCTGGCAAGCATCTTGCAGAAGGCTACACTGGCAGTACAAGAGGAACCGCTATTAATTTAGAACTCCACAGCATGCTGCCATTTACACTAAGGGTATACCAGGTGACTCCAAAACTTGCCTGGTGTCACAGACCTAGTGTTTTATTTGCACTCAGAGAAACTGAGTAAAGACAGTAGCCATGAAAACCTCAATACTTGAAATGTTCTTCTTCAATTACTGTTTTTAATTTAAAATGATGATCTGAAGAGGGATTAGAAATCAATAGTGTAGCATGGTCTGGTGTTTAATCTTACTCCGAGGAATCCTCTAGTAGATTCCTGAAGAAGCATTTTTTTCTGTTCAAGATATGTAGGAGCATGCATCCACATATTAAGGCAAACTCCATTTCTGGAACAGTACAAATCAACCTGAAGTCTCCTTTCTTCTCAAAATACTTCCACATCACATTTTTTAATCCATGTGCCAAATAATCTGTTGATAAGTGACATCTCATACATAATATCAATGCAGCAATTTACCTCAATAAGAAGATATGCAGATCATTCTAAAAGATTAGCAAGCTATTTCTCTGAATACTTTCAGCTTTTCTTTCAAGTAATGCACAATAAAGGCAGCATTTGAGATCAGATAGGTCACTGGGTTCAGAATGACTCCAGCAGGTTCACAGCCTTGCCTCCTTTCTCAAGGAAGAAAATGCAATCAGTTCTTCAGTAGTGGATGCTCCTCGGGACAGAAACAGGCCAGAAATGCAGATACTTGGTGTGCTAGTTTGAAGATAGCTAGAATGTTTTGGTGAGAAGAATTAGATCATAGGCTGAGAAATGAAAACAATGGTGAGGTCTACTTCGCTCACAGACTTGCTGAGATGTGTAAAGAAGAAAAGCAAAACAAAAGATAAAGTCACTTGCTTGCTCTCTTCGCTGGGAGCTTTGCCTGCTGGGGAGGGCTGAGGCTGCTGGCTGAACTCCATCTTGCTTTCTAACCTCACCCTCCATTTGCTTCGGCTGATTTCACCTTTGCTTCTTAATCCTCTTGGCCAAACCTCCATTCNACTGAGAAAATAGATGAGTGGCACTAGAGGAACCAATCTATCACTCTGCTAGCGGAGCATAGCATACCACTTAATTCATTTAGACATGAGTTATTCCCCATAATTGTATACCCATGCTACAATCAACCCAAATCCAGATAGACTGTACATAAATATATGCTACTGAACTGTGTCTCTCCTGCACCACTGATCAACCATTTCTCTTTTAGTCTGCCATAAGAAAATGGAGAACCACCAACATTGAAAATAACTGTGTGGATACACTGAGGACAGAATTAGTTCTAAATCTTCTGAGGTCCATGAGGATTATGGCCCTAACATGAATGCATCTTTTGATCTGAAAGGCACAGGTTTAAAACTGAAGGTAAACATTGCTCTTTTGCTAAAACCCAAACCAAACCAACAAAAAACCCCACAACCCAACAACAAAAACAATGAAAAACCCAAACCAAAACAACAAACCAAAAAAACAACAAAACAAAAAAACAACCCAAACAAAAAACTCAACCAACCAGAAAAAACCAAAGCCAGCACAGACAGAAAAACCAACAAAATTAACTCCTTTCTCCACTATGAATGGAACAGGAAGAATTCTCCTAGATCAGCAGTTTTAAACCAGCTTCATTACCTCAGTGTGCTGCAGCACACAGGTGACCAGTGGAATTCAGCTTCTCTCTTTGTTTGAGGTGGCTACGGCACCCCTCAGCTCATGCATTTTTTTGGATTGGAGCTAAAAGTCTTGTGGAGGATTACTCATTCTACATGCAGTCACTGTATCACAATAGAAAGATGACAAGACTCCAGCCTACACACAAGTCCAAATGCCTGGCAAGGAAGTTAAAGTTCTATCTTAACTTTTGCTCCAAAAGGTTGTCCTTTCGATGTAAAATAGACAAATGGTGTTTAGAACAGACCTGAGCTTGGTGCCAGTGTCACTTGCAGACTCAGGCTCTTCCTTTGCTCTTGTCTTCTCCAAGCCTTTCTTTTCTGTCTCTTATTTTCTTTTCTTCCCCTCCATAAGAATTGTTTGCATGATCATATTGAACAATCAGTAAAAATTCCTGTCTGAAGAGTTTGTTATAAAGAGCCTTTTCAGCACGTTCAGTCATTGCAGCTTAAGCAAGAGTTTTCATTCAGCACTTACCACTATCTGATCTAACCTCTTGGCAAGAGTGAGTCTGTCAGCAGTGACAGCACAACCACCTATCAACCACCTTTCCCTTCAGGTTGTTCACAAAGCTACCTAATGCTGCTGCTAGCAGCCAATTCTGCCACCTGTACGGGACTGATACAAAAATATTGGCAGAAATAAGCTACTGAACAGATGTGGTTGCCTGCAAAAGTATGTCATGTGTCTGAGGTTTCTTAGAGGTGGTCTTTTCAGTACAGCAAGTTACCAGGTAAGAGTAAAATATGAGATCTATTCATGCTAATATACGTTACTGTGAGCTCCTAAGAGATATCATTCTGGTGACCTTATGAAACATGCCATAAAGGTTTTTAAGGGAAAGGAAAAGTATTTCTTACTATCAGTATAGGAAAAGTGAAATGCTCCTGAGGTACATCAAACTTATTCTCTCCTCTGACAACCAGCACTGCAAGCCCAGTCTAAGACTGAGCTGAACTCAAATGAAGGTGTGGCCAGTCTGTCCTCTGGTTTCAAAGAGCTCTGAATCAATCTGATAGCACTAACAAATTCACTTGGGAGGAGGATTTAAGCCTCTCATGCAGCAGCTGCATATAATAGTATTTTCCTCAATGTGTATGCCTGGTGGATCCTCTGCTGCCTGTTCCACTCTGAGAGTCTATAAATACTTTGATGGGCTGCAGGGTTAAGTTTTGCAGGCAGCCAGGAATACATAGCAGACCCACCACACACACAGAGGAAAAAAAGGGGTTATGTAGTGCTGGCCTCCTGCAAAACATAACACTGCAATCATGCAAATCATTTACAGACTGCTGCAGTGCACCAGGCACCAAGCAAGCAGGGCGCAGCCATGGAGCACAGACAAATGCGTCAGAAACGTGAAGCTAGCTGCACAGCACAAGCAGTTCAGTGTGGTTTAGCCTGGTTTCTCCTGACACAAGCTGAGAAACACAGCACCTTCAGGCTCAGTTTCACTTCACTAGTAGCCACGGTCAGCAGTAAGAAGGCAAACATGTATGTAGAGAAGTGGTGGGGAAACCAACTAGGAGCAAGGATGTTAGGAAGAAGTTCTTTACCATGAGGGTAGTGGAACACTGGAACAGGTTGCCCAGGAAGGTGGTTGAAGCCCCATCCCTGGAGACATTCAAGGTGAGGCTTGATAAGGCTCTGAGCAACCTGACCTAATGGAGGATGTCCCTGCTTACTGCAGAGGGGCCTGGACTAGGTGACCTTTGGAGGTCCCCTTCTAACCCAGACCATTCTACGATTCTATGAAAGTGGAAAAGAAGAAATGTCAGAGGTAAAGAATTAAGTACACAACTATCTAACTCCTCAAAATATAAAAAGACATGTCACTGCTAAAAAGATTGTGAGAGATTGTATCAGTGCCAAAAGCTCAGGCAGGTAAACTGTGTCATACACTGCAAGGGAGTGGGGAGAAATC
Organism: Tricholaema leucomelas; assembly: GCA_013400475.1. Classification (NCBI taxonomy): domain Eukaryota; kingdom Metazoa; phylum Chordata; class Aves; order Piciformes; family Lybiidae; genus Tricholaema lacrymosa; species Tricholaema leucomelas. The sequence goes on from WAAF01012085.1 coordinate 633,856, forward strand.
TTCAAAGAGTAGGACTGAGTCAGAGGGTTAGACTGAGTTATACTGAGTTAGACTGGCATCCTGGCTTGTATTAGACATGCTGTGTCCAGCAGAAGCAGGAAAGTGAGGCCACACCTCAAGTACTGTGTTCAGTTTGGGGCACCTCAATGCAAGAGGGATGTGGAGGTGCTGGAGTGAGTGCAGAGGAGGGCAACGAAGCTGGTGAAGGGCCTGGAGAATAAATCTTATGAAGAGTGACTGAAGGAGCTGGGGATGGTTAGTTTGAAGAAGAGGAGGCTGAGGGGAGACCTCATTGCTGTCTACAGCTACCTGAAGGGACACTGTGGAGAGGTTGGTGCTGGGCTCTTCTCACAGGTAATCAGTGATAGAACAAGAGGGAATGGCCTCAAGCTGTGACTGGTTTAGACTGGACATTAGGAATTATTTTTTCACAACGAGAGTGGTCAGGCTGCCCAGGGAGGTGGTTGAGTCACCAACCCTGGATGTGTTTAAAGGTCATCTGGATGCAGTGCTTGGGGACGTGGTTTAGGGTGCACCTTGTAGAGCAGGGTTATTGGTTGGACTTAGCGATCCTGAGGGGCTTTTCCAATCTGGATGTTTCTGTGATTCTGTGAGTTTCCACCCAATGAGATCTGAGGTCATCAATGCAATTGCAAAACTGTAAGTCAGTACATATCACACACCTGAATGTTTCTCTTCCTTTTTAGAGCACTATGCCATCCTTACTCAGGATATGACAAAACCTACCTAATGAAGCCAGAGCAAACAACACAGGACTCCTTCATATCAACATCTAGCATGAGCAGAAATGCACATACTTGATGGTAAATTTAACACACTATATTTTGCTACTACAGATTTTCCCTTTCTGTTCTGGACTGTGCTAACACCACAGATTGGCTGTTGCACTAAATTACTGAACACAGCAGCTTGTGAATATCTAAGCTGCTCGCGTGCAGTGCAAGACACAAAATGCTTTAGCTACCACAGCTTACAGGATGTCACACACAAACCTCCAGGAGCTGTTTCATATCATTTGTGATTGTGTTTATCAGTGCTGTATAGAAAGACCAGGCAACTGTAACGAAGTAGGAAGGTCTTTGGAAAAAATGAGTGATGCATTGGAATCTCCTGGGGGTTGCTGAAAACCAGTGCAGAGGAAATGTGTTTTTCACATTCTTTCAGGATAAAGCACACTCCTCTCCCCTCCTACAGGTGCCTGATATGGAATTATGTATAATAGACATGCAGCTCTCCAAAATAAGAATAGGCATGCTTCCATCCATTTCAATATAAGCATTCTCTTCAATCATTACAATCTTTTATTATACAACTCCTACAGACAGAATATTCTGAAAGCACAGGGCTGCAGTAACTAATTGGTGGGAAACATTCCTCTTGATTGTGGATAATTTATTTGAGATGATTCAGAGAAAAAACTGTATAATTCATTAAAAAACAAATCTAAAGCTTCTCCTTTGGGGAAGGAAACAAAACCCAATAGATTCAGAGGGGCAAAATATGCATATGCATGTGCTGGGCTATTGTTCACATCCCAGTCTTGTGGCTTCCAAACTTTTTGGATGATATAATCAGTTCAGTGGGGTAAAGGGCACATTCCAGTCTTGGTTAAAGAAATACAAACCAAAGTAACTACAGTATTATGAGCCCAGTTACTTTCCTTGCAGAGACCAAAACCCAACCTTAAAACTCTGTATTCTGCTACAGAAGACCTCATACCTAACTGCCCTCTCGAAAGCTCAAAGGCAGTTTCAAAGTAACATAGACATCAGTGTTCTGGACAGTGAGAAATAATGAGAAAGAATGACTGTCCACAAGCTCATTAAGCATCTAATATCACAGATTTCCCTTATTCTATACTCTTAATTAAGCACAGCCAGTTGCTTGCAAGTGTCTTTCTAGTTGCATCATCTCAGCATCCTGTGAGACTGAGTGCAGAATAAATCATAAAATCTAATTTTAAGTTACACACTGAAATCTGAAAACATCCTCGAATCACACCTTAACAGTTCAAACTGAATATCTGTCCTGTATCTTACATCTCATCACTCAATTTCCACTTCTTTGGCCACATCTGTGTCATGTTTAGGCACAGTTTATGTCCTATTTCTGATTTATCTTTCTGTCTAGAGATTTTTTTACAGTTTCAAGCTTTTTATGTAAGGCTAAGCTAGTCTACTTTCTCTCCTGAAAAAAATTAAAGAATGCCAAACTGATGAAGTGTCCACAGAAAAGACAAAAAATTACAGGGACACGAGGTCACATCTCTCCTTGGAGAGTAAGAGGAGAGGATTCAGGAGGGAAAAAACAAGTTACCACACAAGTTATTAATAAAGATACCACACAAGTTATTAGTAAAGATTCATTCCCTTTGTCTCTCACAGCAATATGACATTTTAACATACTCATTTTGTGGCAATCTGATTGTTCTCAACCACCCTTTGCACGGAACATGGACTTGTTTGCTACTGCAAAGCAGTTTTCATGTGGTCAATGTAGTAAGCAGGAGGGGAACGTGAATTTCTTGCAAGCACAAATAACTCTTCAAACAAAGGAACTCTAAACATAAGCACACTCAAATGTACTCAAACCCACTGCAAACTTCTGTGAATGGAGAAAGTGTATTTGCCTCTGTCTGATGTTTTGGAGGGTTTTAAGCTATGATGCCTGTAGAGTCTTTACTTTCACACTCAAAACTGGACAGTTTATCTGAGCAGCATCCTAGGACAGGAACTGAATGAATCCTTAACCACTGCACACGAGGAAATAATTTCTAAGAATGTTGATCCAAACTGTCAATTTCTCTATTCTCTATTTCTTTGTCCTCCTTAGTTCATAGCCTAAAGCCAGTGCAGCTAAAGCACTTCCTCTCATTAAAGTTTTCAGCTAAGCAATGGAGGGAGCATATAAATTTTGAAAAATGAATCCTAGAGGAAATATGGTTCTGGAAATTTGGTATGAAAAGAGGGGCTGGGTTCAGAAAGCAGCAGTAAACAGTCTATATCCAGTCCAGCAGATGGGGCAGACAGGAACCATAAAAACACATGGAAATCACCCTGGCAAAGTACTACTCTGTTATCCCTGTACAGCAAGCAGTGGGCACACCCTGCCTTCCCATGCAAGTACTGAGGAGTAAAGTGCAATCTTTAAAGATACAGTTGGACCATGGACTGGTCACATGTGTACTTACTTCTCAGACGGTTTTTGCAGCCCCTTGGTAGCACATGCTGTGATGGCTGTTCTGAGACTCAGCCCTCGCCTGATCATGCTTCAGTAGCTTCAATCACATGGAGGGTGTTCTACCACTAGCTAAGGATTAAACCATCACACAGCACAGGGGCAAATAGCTAGTTTCATTAAAAAAAAAAACCAAACCAGCAAAAACAAAACAAAACAACAACCAAACATCTCCCAGACAAATAACCAAAAGAAACCCTTCGAGTCTAAGCCCAGTGATAAGAAGGCAGAAAAGGGCCTTGTCGCTTAAAGCAAGAAAAGGAAGCAGTTAGTACCCTTCCTCAGGGTTCACCAGTAAGTCCTCATCCTGAAACTCCAAGTGTATAACCAATACAGTCGCACAGCGCCAGATGTGCTTGCTTTTACATTCAAGTTCCCTTTCATGCTACGGAACTCCAGATACGCCACAAAGACAGAGCTCACAGATGTTCTCTTACATAAAAATCAGGGTTTGCCAAGAGGCTTCTCTCTCTTTTGCCAGTTAGTATCAGCCCAAACCATGTAACACAATAGCCTGTCTATATACAAAGGCATTCAAACCAAAAATATCTCTGAGTGATAAAACTCTTGTAAAATAACCCCCAAAAGTGCTTTGTCTTTTTAGAGAAATGAGTATTTTAAAACATTTTCAACAGAAAGAAGCAGAATAAAAAAGAACAAAGTAATAAAGGAATGCCTTGCTTTAGCAGCTGGATTAATTGTACTCCATAATTAAGATGGTTTATTAGAAGTAAAACAGATGAAATATTTTGCTAGCTATGAACACATCTCTTTTTGTGAGATGAGCACTCAGTGTTAAGCTTATTTTTCAGGTATGTTGTCTCTTGAGTTGCATAACCTAAGAGTCTGTTTTACATTTAACACCTTCAATTAAATCATTGCCAAAGCTGCCTTTCAGAATGTCCTAAACCCACCTTGTGCCTACTTGCAACTTTAAATATGTGTAGGACTGTCTGCAAAGATAAGTTCAGTTCTCCCTAGTATCTTCTTGCAAAAGATATTTGATTAAGAAAGTATTTGTGGCAGTTTCCAAAGGCATGACTAAACACGATGCCTAAGGGTTGGCTACATCACTTATTCCTCACTTGAAAATTTGGGTCATCCAAAGCCAGCTGAAATCACTGGGCTGAGAACAAGTGACCAGTGCCGCTTTCACAGTGAGGGGCACTGGTCCTTCTCACAGCAAAGGGGATTTGCCATTCTTCCAAGGCAGTAAGACAAAAGAGCTGATATTAGTGTCTTCTAGATTTGCCTGTATGTGGAGTGCTTTTGCTTTTCAACTTTCCCCATTAAAGCTGAATATTTAGCTAAATATTAGTGTTGCAAGTATTTGGAAGTGATGCAGGAACCATTACATTGACTATTAAGTAAATACAAATACACTTCCATATTTTAAACTATGTTAAGAGGCAATAATACTTAAAAAAAGCTCAATAATCACTTAGAGGACATTAAACTGGTTGGATTACTCCCTGCATATAAAAGTCACTGAAAAGCAAGCAGAACACTAAGTAGTGTAATTTTGACAGCAGTTAATCATTACAGATTGTGGATGTAAATTTAAATTGATTTGTAGAAGTCATTCCTTTTTTTTTTTTAAACAACCTGTGATAACAACATTTGTGTTTAAGGGAAACAGTAGCTTAATTTTGTTGGGTTCTGGTCTTGCCCTCCACAGTTACTAAGGAAATAGCTCCCATGTACAGTTACTCAAGTGAGAACACTGGATGGCACAGGCAGGAATCTGAGCACCCACTGTGTGAGCCCAGCTACTACAGCCTGCAGAGCTGTTCTGTCACAGATTGGTTTGGTTTAAAAGAAAAGGAATCAAACTCTATTTAAGCCTTCAAAACTAGTATAGCTGCTCGAAGAAGTCTGGTGTTAGCTAAGAGTGAATCTCTTGGCACTTCAACTAGAAAACACAACTTTCACTCTTCCTCTACTTTAACTCAGGGCTTTTTTTCCCCTTCCTGCTTCAGTGTTTGCTTCCAAGTCCACAGCTGCATTCAGAACTGCATGTATCTTTTTACAGGGGCAATGATTTCATATTGTTCATCTCCTCAGCCTGTATTGATTAGATGAATGTGTGGTTTGGCTTTTTCATGGACATGCTTGAAAAGTTTCCTCTGGACAAAAGAAGCAATCTCAAGCTCCCATTTCCACTAATTCCTCTCTTGACTCAGTATCTCTTTTGTCTTCAACAAATGCTATTCCCTTGTGCCTGCTCTTGGCCTCAGCTTTTACCCTGAGTGCTCTGCCTCCATAAATCTGTATATGCAGTAAGCAGAACCATGTCTGCCGCAGTATGTACGTGCCACAGCCTTGTCTCTCAACACTCCGAGATGTCCTCAGTCACAGTGTTTCCTTCACAGTAACCAGAGAGATTAGCTTTCTATTTTATACTTGAAGCTTTGCATTGACTTTTGCTGCTGAATACCTTTTTCTAATATGCTCAAAGAGAGATTCCATTCTCCCAGTCAAACACATCTACTCTCAAACAGAGCTGTACATTCCCTTCAAGGTCCAGTAACAAAACACAGGCTGTCTTGTGCTCAAGACTGTCTGTGGACTTGCTCCAGTCCAAAGATGGGACTTAAAAGTCCTTATGCTCTCAGTTACAGGTTTCTGATTATTTCCCACTGATCTGATTACTTCCACAGATCGTTTCCTTTAACCAGTTCTGACATCAGCAGAAAGGATTTCCTGAACTGTTTAGCCTAAACTTCACCTGAAATAATACTCCTGTCTTCATGCCCGAGTTACTTCACTCTTCTTAAAGCACTGGTGGTGTCAATTATTTTTACATAAACTTTAACAGCAATATGCATCTGAAAAAGAAGCTTCCTGCCTTCCACTCTCCTGATGTTTTTGAAATGGTTTACAAATCTTTGCTTTCTCTACCAATATCCTGGACAAGCTATGCAACTAGTTCAGGTGTGCCCCAAACCCAAAGCCTCACTTTCAAGACAGTGACTTTGCTTTAGTGCAGACACTTATTAGGTCCAAACCACCTAGTGAATTATTCCACAGTAATAATGAATATACAACATATGACCTTCCAATACCTGAAAGGAGCCTACAAGGAGGATGGAGAGAGACTGTTTACAAAGGCCTGCAGTGATAGGACAAGGGGAAATGGCTTCAAACTAGAGAAGAGCAGATTTATATTGGATGTTAAGAACAAGTTCTTTACTGTGAGGATGGTGGAGCACTGGAAAAGGTTTGTATAGGGAGGTGATTGAGGCCCCATCTCTGGAGATACTGAAGGTGAGGCTTGACATGGCTCTGGGCAGTCAGAGGATGTCTCTGCTTGCTACAGGAGAGCTGGACTGGATGACCAGTCCCTTCCAACCCAAACCATTCTATAATTCTGTTATTCCTATTGATACCAGAACATCTGACTTTTATTTCCACCTTTTTCAAATGTTTCCAATACCATTTATATGATTCCATTAGAAGGCTGGAAATTTGAAGTGTCAGTAGTACTTTTGTGTCTCAAAACCTTTGTGAATTTCTTCAAACAAATTTAAAAAAAGGGTTTGCAGAAGATGGTGATAAAAATATCAGTCAGGAAGATTATTAGTAATTTTGAAATGAGATTTCAAATGACTAATCAAGAAGTTTTTTCTCTCTAAAATTCAATTCCACAACAGCAGAACTCAACACCAGAAAGACCACCTTTGAAAATGCAGAAGTTTTTTTATAAAGTAAAATGTAATTAAGCCAAAATCATTTTTCCCAAAACATTTCTATATTTACTCCAGGTCATGTATTTAGAGAAGTTATTAATTTAAAGGGGCCTGTACAGGAATCTGTTTCTGCACCTATTACTGTATGGGCATCACTGATGTGGCAATCAAATGTATAGTCTGCATTCAGTAACTATCAGCAGCTCTAAAGCCAAATCACTCAGCAGAAGCAATCTTTTAACATGCTTGGTTGATAATGTTCTGAGAAAGCTGCCAGGGACCCTACAATTTTCTAAATCATGGCCTTGGCACTGTGATGTTACTTTCTGCTGTGACTTCAGTATGTGTTTAAAGGAACCAATATTGTATTTACACAATAGATAATACATAAGCTGTAATAAGTCATGACAGGCATTGTATTTCTGGACAATTATAACTTGCCTCTAGTAGCTTTTTAAGGCATGGGACTAAATACCTATTGAGTTTTACCACCCAAGAAGTGCTGTTTTGGACTGAGAAGCTTGAATTGTATTACTGATACTAAATAGAAAATAAACCTCAAAATAAGGCTACATACTGATTTGTGAATGATCTCACTGCACACCAGCTCCAGAACATTAATATTATCAAGCACTCCAAGGCTATTTATAATGCAGCTGCTATCAGTTAGATTTCCATTTCCTAACCTGCAAAGCAAAGAAAAACAGTTCAGATTAAATGTTTCTTATGTACAGAGTTATAAAGCTGAAGTGTTGCATGAGTGAGATTCTGCCAGTAGCCACTGTTTATAAATCATGCACTAATATCTGGTTTACTTTAGAATTTGAAAACAACATTTCATCAGAAGTTCAGCTTTATGTAACAGTGCAATTCATGGCCAAAAGCTCAAAACTCAAGATGCATATTGAAAAGGAAAAAAAACAACCAAACAACAAAATCCCACAAAAGTTGTCCATAAATCCCTGTACCTAACTACTCCAATTACATAAATAAAAGTAGGAATCAGATACCTAAAGCTGTTGTGGAAGATAAATGTCCTGGCTTGCCCAGGCATTCCCTTCCCTCTGCTGGGGGTGGGGAGCAGAGCACGGGGTGGGGGGGAAGACAAGGCTTGCCCAGACTTGTACTTCTCAAAGAAGGGAAAGCAAGCTCCCGACTTCATCTAATACGGTCAGGTTTGGCAAAGTGCCATTGTGATTGGTGAATCTCTGTGAAAGGGCCATTACATTTAGGCAATCAGTAAACTGTTTTTTGCCACATGGCTTTTTGGCTTTTGCTTTCGCTATGCCTGTTTTGCCCTGCCATGTTATGCTCTGCTTTGCCTGCAGCTACTTTCAAAACACACACAGAACTCCAACTGTTTTGGGTACTGTCTGACACTATTTTGTGAGTAAATATTCAAAGCCTCTTTGTAAGAAATTGTTTAACTAGATTCTATTGTGCCTTTCTGCTTTAGGAGCAGAAAGGAGGGGCTTGGAACACAAGCCCTATGAGAAGAGGCTGAGGGAGCTGGGGTTTTTAACCTGGAGGAGGCTCAGGGGGAACCTCATTGCTGTCTACAACTACCTGAGGGGAGGCTGTAGCCAGGTGGAGTTGATCTCTTCTCCCAGGCAATCAGCAACAGAACAAGGGGACACAGTATACTGGCTTCTATACTAGTTGAAGGAGTGAACATAATAGTGAAGTACAGCCTCCTGAGGTGCCTGTACAAACAGTGACTGAATGACAGATGAATTTATTGCTCAAGATAATATATCAGGTGTATGTGCTTATACATTAATCAGGTTAAGAGATTAATCAACTTATGGCAAGAATGAAGTCTACTTTTCATAGCTAGGCTGCCATTATTTCACAAGGATTTCCTTTGTTAGTATTCATTCCATGTCAGAGATGAGACTTGTTTGCAATATTATTTAGGAGGGAAGGCAAAGAAGCAGATAGTTGCAAATAAAGGATTGATGCTGAGTTGATATGACCTTACAAATTATCCCTAACAAACCCCACTCATGTAAGAATTTGATCTGACATACAAGTTTTAATATAAAAGGGTTTCAAGTATCCTTTCATGTAACAGAAGGAGCTCTCTACATATATTGTGATGGTGCTGTTCAGTCTGGAGAAGAGGGCTGCGGGGAGACCTCCATGCTCTCTACAACTGCCCGAAAAAAGGTTGGAGTGGGGAGGGGGCAGCCTTTGCTCCATGGTATTAAGTGACAAGACTTGAGGAAATGGTTCCAAGCTGCAGCAGAGGAGGTTCAGGCTGAATATTAGGAAATATTTCTTCACTGTCAAACATTGGAATGGTCTGCCCAAGGCAGTGGTGGATTCACCATCCCTGGTGCTTAGGGATGTGGTTCAGTGTTGACCATTCAGTGCTGGATTGAGGGTTGGAGTGGGTGACCTTTGAGGTCTCTTCCAAACTGATGTTTTCTGTGATTATGTTATGAGTACCAGAGTGACACGATCCACAAGAAACTTAAAGTAGTTACTTAAATTCACCACTTCTATGTCAGATGACAGGATCCCAAAACATATCAGCTACAGACACAAACTCAGAAGGGCTTTCTGGGCTTCCAGCAGATTTTGGACCCGAAAAGGCTGCTCAAATTCAGAAGGGTAAGTTTCAAAGTTCAAGGATACCCATAAGTCAAATAGTTCACATGTTTCTGACACTACACTACTGAGATATTATAGTTTAGAATCACTGAATGCTAGCATTTAGAAGACATCTTGAAACATCATCTAGTCCAAGTCCCCTGCCAGAGCAGAACCACTTGTAGAGCAGGACCCAAAGGAGCAGCAAGCTGCTACAAGTTAAGTAAGAGGTATTTTCTTAAAGACCTGTGATGAATTATCTATCTCCAATCTATTTTTTTTTCTTTAGTAGCTTAGTATATTCTGCAAACAAGAAAATTTGAATGCCATGCTACTTGGTTCCAAAGGTATTTTGGTGTAGCAAACAAAGTTATACAACAGATAGTGATAAATTCAAATATATAGTATCTTAGTTTATTAAGAATGAGAATTCTTAAGGGGAACCATATATTGTTATGAATATATTCTCTTGCTTTTTAGAACTTCTATTGTCTACTAAGATGTAGAAAATGTAATTGAAAGTGCAAAACTGACTTATATCTAAAAATAACTCAGCAGAATGTGAAATACCTCAATAACAGAATAGAGATAAAACAAATTAAGAATTATGGAACAGGTGAAGTTCCCTTTCCAGTCATCTCTGTGGTCACTGACAGAGATAGCACTGCACCTTACAAGTCTGTGTTTGCATTATTTGCTACACCAATCCCTCAAGTAAACTAATTAAACATCCCTATTTAAGAGTCCTAACAACTAATTAAGCAGAACAGAGATGAAAAGAGAAGTTCTGTAAACTACAGCGATAGTCAACATAAGACTAATCTAATTTGCATTTGTTAAATGCCCAGATTTAACAACTGGAGGACAGAGCCTATCAGAAAAATGAAATGGGTCTGCCAGATACTGTTGCCTGATCCACTGGAGGGCAGAGAGCGAAGGAACAGATGGGTGACAGACGCTGTACGTGGTCACAGACACTGCCAGTGCACTCACAAGTTAAGATTTAACAAATGGACACAAGAGCTCTGAAAATGTCAGCTGCATTATCTGGGACTACGTGAGTTGACCGAGTCTATTCCCGAGGTGTACCTATCGTACCTCACTCTCTTTGACAAATACAATTGTCTATGAAGAAATATTTTCTAGTTCTATCTTCTCAACCCCTACTACTAATCTGTATTCAGCAGAGCACTTCCAAGTTAACTGAAGCCAAGTTTGCAAATTTCATGCATACATGCCGGAGGAAGGAAATTTCACTCCTCCTGTGCCATAGCTTGGCTCCTTCTACTTCAAAGTTTGAGCCATTTTTCAGTGAAGTTTTTTGAGTCTATTAAATATACTGCAGAAATAAGCCTCATCTGAATACTGACCATAATGTGGAGTAAAAGCCAAGTATCAGATTCTTGATTTCTTGGATAGAAAACCATATACAGTGGTAATAAATAGTTTGATCATAGTTTTGTAAATGAACACATTTACAACATTTACTTTAAGCAAATTTCTTCAACTAATACATTATTTTCTCTTTCACTAAAACCCTATTAAGTGTAAGACTGGAAACTGTACAGAATTCTCTCCTTTGTTCTGTAGCATCTCTGTTTTTCAGCAACTCATATATATTTACTATGGCAACAAATGAATTTTTAGATGCAAGTGACTGTGTGAAGAAGCCACCACTTATCAGAGAACAGGTTTTATCACTATTTCTTTCTTGGTGGTATTTACGGACAGAATTCATAGAATCAACCAGGTTGGAAGAGACCTCCCAGCTCATCCAGTCCAACCTAGCACCCAGCCCTATCCAATCAACTAGGCCATGGCACTAAGTGCCTCATCCAGTCTTTTCTTGATCACTTCCAGGGACGGTGACTCCACCACCTCCCTGGGCAGCCCATTCCAATGCCAATCACTCTCTCTGTGAAGAACTTCCTCCTAACATCCAGCCTATAGCTCCCCTAGCAAAACTTGAGACTCTGGCTCCTTGTTCTGTTGCTGGTTGCCTGTAACAGAACAAGGTGACACAGTCTCAAGTTCATCTATTGATTTCTGTTTCAAATTGCAAAGTTGCATGCTCTAACATGTTCATAGGTGGGACAAAAACAGGCACATGTCTCTTTTATCATCCCCAAGAGTTTCTACTGGGTGGGGTTTTGCTTTTTTGATTATGGAATGTATTAGGGTGAAGAACTGACCCAAGAGGACTTTTACAAAGTTCACTTCAAGAAGAAATGCAAAGTTCTTCACTTGGATAAAACAACACCATGGAGCAGCACAGACTGGGAACTGACTGGAAAGTAGCCTTACAGAGAAGGACTTCCAGGTCCTTGTGGATAAGAAGTTGAATGAGAGTCAGTGACATGTCCTGACAGCAAAGAAGGATGCACAGCCTCCTCAGATGAATTCGGCAAAGCATCCCCAGGGAGGAGATCCTTCCCTACTGCTCAGCAGTGGTGAGGCAGTGCTCTCAACAGCAGTGTGTGTTCAGCTGGAATGGTAAAATTAATGTAGAGACTGACAGTCATCTGTTACTGCTTTGCCCATGGAGTGCAATTCCCACCATCACGAGGCTACCGCAAAACTTTCAACATGGTAGCCAGTAATAAAGTTTAAAAGTCACTTATGGAGAAGGTACTTCACATATGCCTGATAGAACATATTATTCACAGATGAGGTTTATCATCAAATCAGGAAGTCAACAATCATTTGTCTTGTATGCACTGTGGTGAGACAGATACTTAAACCAGAAAAAGCTGTAAAAGAAAAGCACATTTTATGAAATCTGAGCATCTGAGCATTACAATCCACAAACAGACTGCATAGAACTGTACAAAAGTGCTATGTTAATACCCTTTGGCTGTAACTTTCAGTGTGTACTATGATAAAATGCTTTTTTGGTAAGTGCATTTCAATCACTTCTGGTGTTAAAACATTACCTATTTAATAAGCAAAAATGCTACTTAGCAGTAACAATGCCTGTTGTTTCCACATTGTTTTCATCTTTAGTTGATGCCAAAAAAATTCCATGATAAAATCAGATGACAAAGTCTATTCCTACCATGAGAAGATTCTTAATGACATAATTTTTTAATGAAGAACTGAGCTTTGTGACTCATTCCCCAGCACAGTTTGCTTTGTACTCAACTTTAAGCACACAGTACCTTTACCCCCTGCAGAGTTGTCCTCCTTGTAACTAAATGAGCAAGCACAACCCCAGATATCTGAGCAGCTTGGGTCTGTGTAGGCTGCTTGTCTCACTGTAAAAGTATGTGAACAACCCTGAATTGGAGCCACCAGCTCCAAATTGGATTGCACTCCTCTTGGGTTAGCAGAATGGCTCAAATTACCACACGTAGTGGAGAGTACTTACCGCTGTTTGGGATACTTCAGGAAGTCTTCCTAATTATCAGTGTTTAAGCAATACTACCTGTTTGGGCCAGCCTGCTCAGGACATTTTTCCTTTGACAAGGGACATGAACAAAATAACATATGGAGGTCTTTTACAATCCCCATCCTCGTTTCCTTTTTTCCTTTTCCTTTTTTTAACAACAATCACCAAAAAAAAAAAAAAAAAAAAAGGAAAACAAAGGAACTCGAAAATAGAAAAGAAGAAGATTGTCTGATGATGATGATTTGCTGTTCTAATTTTTATGGTAAGTGGCAACTTTCTGTTGCCAGTTATTTAAATATCAAAATATTTGCCTGAAGCAATAAAAAGCAATACAAAGGAAGAGCTGGCAATTATTACTTGCATTACAAAAATCTTGATGCAGAGTTCATCCAATTAGCAAAAGAATAAATGAACTAAAAGGTACTCTATGCAAAGTGTTTGATGCTGGTTTCATTTAGATTATTTTTGTCTTTAAATCCAATAACAAGTAGTGAGAGTGATCCAATTTGCAGATCCTTCTATCTGGCACGGAATTACTTGGAAGAGCCACAGAACAGTTCTTTAAGCACTAGATGCTTGAGGGAGACAGGGTACTTCTGTGAGAGGCATGGAGGTTGAAAGAATGACTGGTTAGGGGCTCACTGGACTAAAAGATATCATCTCCAGGCTTTTTAGAGCAAATCAGTAAGAGCAGATGAGTACAACAATGCAGCTGCTGCTGAGGCTTTAGCAATAGCAAAATACACATTTTGGGGATTTTACTTCAGACTAGTTCAAATCTAAGTCCCAGATCAAGTGGTCCCACTTCAACAGTTCAAAGCAAAGCTATCACATAAAACTTTGGTTTCCAAACAAACCAAACATACATGTATTACTGGATATTCTGGGAAGCACTTCATTGCCCTTTTGTCTGGCACACATGATAATGGTAGGTGGCAAGGGCAGTGACAGCTATCTTCCTTGTAAGCCTCATATACAGAGAAAAGCCTCAGGTTTGTTTCTGGTCTACATCTTCCCATCCTTGCTTACAAAAAAAGTGCAACCATAAAGTCATCAAGAGTTTCATACCCATTCTGACCTATGCCCCACTGTCAGCAACCAGTATAGAAGGAAATGGAGCCCTAGTTCTCCATTCTTGAGAGTTATTCCCTCAGGATATCCTAGACTCTGAAGGCACTTTAGTCAGAAGGGGGAACATCTTCTAAAAGTGTCTAACACCACTGTTACTTTGAATCTAGTTTGACACCACATGGAGGTGCCAGAACCTCTGGATGGGACTGCATCATCCTGGGACACGCTATGAAGGATACAGCACAAACAGAACTTTTGGAGATGCAGAGACACAGTTGAAGCCTTCTGCAAGAAGCTGGTGGCATAATTCCCCCAGACTCACAATACATTTCAGTGCCTATAGTTCTGTTTAGATACAGTGTGCTAGCCCTAGTCATAATCAATATTGCTGGGGACATTTTCCAAACCATCTTCTCGGAACAGTGCCTTGCCACTGCTTTATTTCACTTCTGTAATTTTGAATTAAAATGTTATCATGAATCATAAACTCTTCATTTTCTTCCAAATTAATAGTTTTACTCTGCTAATCTTAATCTCAATTTTTACAGTACCATTCACCAGGCTGCAAGATTTTTTTTCTTTTCATTAGGACATACCAATGCCACTGCAGAACTTGGTTAATCAACACTGGAATTTTCCCTCAGCATCTCATATAATTAGGTCTCCACTGCACATCTCCATCAGTCATTGAGAAAAGCTTTTTAACATGCATATGCAGTGAAATATGATGAAATAGTCTGGCACAATCATTTTCATAATTGAGTAGCTCTTGGGAACTCAATTTTCTTCCATAGAAATATAAAACTGGAGGAAACCTCCACGGTCCTCTAGTTTAAACCCTTGTTCCTGAACTATCCACAAACAAAACTGCTGAAAACCTGAAGTAACATTACTATGGGCAGCAAGGGCCATCTGTACCACCACCTAAAGACTGCTCCTCCCAACCAGACTCCTAGGCTCCAGGTTTCTACGCAGCCTACTTTAAATTCAGCTTTCTTGAATATAATTAACCACATTGTGTATACAGACACCCCATAACAAAGTACCAAAATAAATTCTGAAATACTGCAGAATTAATTTGCATGCCACAAAGAGAGAATGTTGTAAAGTAACAGTGGTTTATTAAAGACTATGATTGTGGAATATCAAAAGGGTGGAATAAATCAAAATAACGTAAGGTAAAAACCTCTACCTATTCATCCTAGAAGCTCAGCATGAGGTAGATCCTTTCCTCTACTGCAAGCTTAAGACAAAGAATTCCTCATCACTTTTTCTTTCTTTCTTTCAAATCTTATCCTTTGTGTTCACTCCTCCCAGTGAAAAAAGACAGACTAAAATCTGCACCTCCAGATCTGGCCAGACTCAGTCTTCCCTAGAATGTGTTGCCCTACAAGGAGCATAGCATCAGCAGTTCTGTCACCCATCACAGATGCAGAGAAAGGAATACAAACATGCTCGTTTCTGTAAGTGATAGGTTGTTGACACTTGAAAAGAGATAAACCACTCTTACGAGTACTTCATACACAGTGTGCACCTAGAACGAAAGCATTACTAATTCCAATAGCATCTACACATAGCTATGCAGAAAGCTATTACCTTTCTCAGTCAATGGGAAAGAAAAACTAATGGAATTAACAGACCAAAAATTCCAAGATGCACAATAAACATAAAAGCTATTAAAATACCGTCACGAAAATGCAGAATCACACTAAGATGTTGGAGCTAAAGCTGTGAATCCAGACTCAGTCCACTCCTCCAGGGATACTTACAGGTTTCCTGAAGAGAGTGTCTGTGTAGACATTTACAAACGATTTGCAAAACCTCCTATTCATCATTGCATTGTGTTCTCAATGAGGGCAGTCAAAGAAGCTAAAATGCTTCAGCTGAAGCCACTAAGTATTTGCTAACTTGATACTGATGTCAGCTGCATGGTGGAGAAAAGCCTAGAAATCAAGGATTTCAGAAGAATTTTGAAGAGAATATTATTTTCTTTCTGAGCTTTAAAATTCCTTTCTGCTACTTAAATTTTTACTGGAGCCCTTTTCGCTCTTTGCTTATACTAAAAATATTGTATCCTAGTTTCTTCTCCGCTGAAAGATGCTGATCATCTCTGGTGAGTGGAAAAAATGGAGTAACCAGAACATAAGATGCAGCAGTGATAATTATATCTGACAGCATAAGCAAAAAAAAAAAAAAAGAGAACAGTTTTGTAGTTGATCCCACTTTACTTCAATATTCCACGATGAACAGATACCATTAGCAATAATAAAATGTTTTATCTGTCTAGGAAGTAGCTATAATTTAGAAAATGAGTCCTTCAATTTAAATCCACTCAATCCATTTGATAAATAATATAAACACACCAAGCTTCTTTGATAATAGTGTGCACTTGTAGCTCCTGGTAGGCCATGAGCATTCCTGCACGTATGAGCATGCGTAGGAATGTCTTGTTTCAAAATAAACATTAGAAACTTAGGTAATAAATATATAATTATCATCTGGATAAAATCAGATGCCTAAAATCCTATTGCCTCTGAGTATAATTACAGTAATAAAAGTATTGCTGACTGATGAAGAAATGTGCTATTTATGCTGCAGGGATTGCAAATCAACACTTGTTTATACTCAGCCGGTTAGAAAATCAAGTCTGCATTAAAAAACTTCATTGGTATATGAAATAATTCACCTCTGGACTGCAGTAATTAATCCTTTTGGCTTTCTGCTCCTGTATTATCTCTTTCCTATATTATTGTCATGATAATAAATTCATTGACTCAAGATAGTATCTTGTCTTTATTGGATGAAACATGTTTATAGAAAATGCATGCTCATTGTCCTAAATCACATCTTTAAGATATCTTTCATATGTAATAAAACGTTGTCTCGGTAGATTAGAGCACATACTTCCAACTATGTCTACAAAGCACAACCCTCAGAAACCTCCTATCTTATTTTAAAATCATGTCTTTAATCTTATTTTGCTCACTATACCCCTGGAGTGAATATTAAAAAGGCCTATTTTACAGTTGGCAAGTGGGGATACATCATCGGAACTGCAAATTTAAATGCTTTGGATCTTGTAGAAAGATTAAAAATGTGAGGAGTGTTTTCATCTGTATTTATTAAGTACTTTATTGATAGTCTCTCCAAATTCTGCCAGCCTTGTCTTAATCCAGAGATACAATCCCAAGCACAAATCCAGGCTGGGCAGTGACTGGCTGGAGTGCAGCCCTGAGGAGAGGGACTTGTGGGTGCTGGTGGATGAGAAGCTCGACATGAGCCAGCAGTGTGCACTTGCAGCCTGGAGGGCCAACCAGAGCCTGGGCTGCATCAGGAGAAGTGTGGCCAGCAGGGTGTGGGAGGTGATTCTCCCCCTCTACTCCACTCTGGTGAGACTCCAACTAAAGTACTGTGTCCAGTTCTGGAGCCCCCATTACAAGAAGGATGTGCACATACTGGAGCGTGTCCAGAGAAGGGCCATGAGCATGATCAGAGGGCTGGAGCAGCTCTCCTATGAGGACAGACTGAAAGAGTTGTGTCTGTTCAGTCTGGATAAGAGGAGGCTCCCAGGTGACCTTCTTGTGGCCTTTCAGTATCTGAAGGGGGCCTACAAAAACCTGGGGAAGGACTTTTCAGGCTATCAGGGAGTGACAGGACTAGAGGGAATAGAGCAAAGCTGGAGATGGGTAGGTTCAGGCTGGATGTGAGGAGGAAGTTGTTCAAGCATGAGAGTGCTGAGACCCTGGAATGGATTGCCCAGGGAGGTGGTTGAGGCCCCATCCCTGGAGGTGTTTAAGGCCAGGCCGGATGGGGCTCTGGCCAGCTTGATCTAGGGTAGGGTGTCCCCTGCTCATGACAGGGGGGTTGGAACTAGATGATCCTTGTAGTCTCTTCCAACCCTGACTGATTCTATGATGTGGATATTGCAATGCCTTTCCTGTTCTCAGTGGAAGAGCTGTGGGCAGTGGTCAACCTGGAACTGAGCCAGCACATATTTTTATAGCAGATGGCTTTGAGAAAATAGAGAGCAAAGTCACTGTTGGCTACATCCATTTTGACATACAGAGATTCACTCATATGTCAGAGCTCAGCTATTCTATATGTGCAGCCTGCTTAAGGATACTTTTGCATAAGACATTTTTAATACTATAAGATTTTCACCACACAAGACTCATAGGGAACAGCCCTGACAAGATCTGCGAACTACCCGGACTTGTAAAGTGATGGTGGATCTCACAGTCTACCCCAACTGTGCTCAAAAAGCTAAGTTCATTACTGCTGCCCTGCTCCAGCCCTTTTCCTTTCCATTTCCTGCAGTGTTCACTTCTGTCTTGCACTTTTTTTCCTCCCCTTCCAATTAAAATGTCTGCTTACCCCTTATCCTCTCTTCTTTACACCAGGTACCCAAGCTGAGGGGGACTGTGAGCATACAAAATCATTCTGCCTCACCTCCACTATTACACATACACTATTGCACATTTGGCAGCACCAAATGGGTGCAATGAGCTGCAAAGTGTTCCCTGGGCAAAAAAATGCCTGTGTAGGATCTATTAAAAGGCTTTGTGGAAGTGACAGCCATAGGAGCTGGAACCCAGCAACCATGATGGATGAAAATCTCTGCAAAGCTCAGTGCCGCAGCTTTCACTGGCATCAATAGTGTGCATACAAGAGAGAATGTTTTTATAGCATGGATTCCTCCATGCATAAACGTGGAAGAGGAAAAGATATTCCTGGTATTATGCTGAATCTCCCTATCAAGATGGGCTTATCTTCCTCATCAAAGACAAGAGGGAAAGAACAATTGTAAATAAAATGTATTGTACTGTATCTTCCAATCCCTGCTGAGCTCACAGTCCAGACTAGAAGGAGTCTGTATTGGCACAACCTATCAAAGACCCCCAGCAGAGGACAGAAGTTAGGAATCTAGGACACTTCATAGGAGGTGTCTGACACATAAAAAATCATGCCTAACAAACACCCAAAAAAAGAAAAGGATTTTGCTTACTTCTTTGCAAAACACAATGTTGGGACAGGCTACAGACATTTGCTAAGTGAACAAACCACACAGCTCAAATCACACTGCATACAGTAAATCTACTCGCTGCTAACAGAACTATATAAATAATAACATTCCTTTCTTAATTGGACAATGATCTTTCTGCTTAGGCAAGAGAGTTTTCCCTAATCTTACCCAGAAAAACCATCCTAAGTTTCAGGGAGAAAGCTTTTGGCGAGTTCTACATCCATCTCTTATTTGCTTTAGTTACCAAATGCAGTCAAATCCTAAAGATAATGTAAATTTAGACTAAACACGTTGTGTAAGGATATCAGCTTGCTTACAGCCCTCAATAAGGCTTGTAGAAATAACAATAATGCTGCTACCCATGATAA
The DNA here is from genome assembly GCA_013400475.1 of Tricholaema leucomelas. Taxonomy (NCBI): domain Eukaryota; kingdom Metazoa; phylum Chordata; class Aves; order Piciformes; family Lybiidae; genus Tricholaema lacrymosa; species Tricholaema leucomelas. The sequence goes on from WAAF01012085.1 coordinate 653,248, forward strand.
AATCATAGGAACAAAGAGCACAGTGGACCAGTATGATAGAGGTGTACTACTGGCCAAAACTAATTAACACCAAAGAACCCAGTGATAAAGCTATAAATTAGCACTCAGTGCTAAACTATTCTGCCTAATGTTTCTGCTCCAAGTCAATCTGATCTTTCATATCTCTAATTATCCTGGCAAGTGCATCTTAATCAGAGCTGTATTACTTAGAGAAAACACTTCTTAGTTGCACCTCTTGCCCATGTGGGTAACCACCCTTCATCTCCAGTTTGACAAACACTCCTTCAAGCCATCTTGATAATTCCTTACACATTTTCCCGTATCTCTATCAAATTCAGAATACTGGTAGAGAAGCTCTAGAAAAAAAACACACTTGGATGGTTCCACCAGTGCTGCCACTTTTTAAAGTAAGAACTCTTCTTGTAAACTGTATTTTCCTATTTCATTTTCTCTGTGAAGAAGCTTCCTTAGGTCTGCCCTGATGTTGCTCTTCAGTGTGTGATAGCCTTTGATCTGAGGGAAGCGCAAACACCATTCCCAAAAGGCAACATGAAGAAAGATCTTGAGTTAGAAGAAATAACTGAACGTTAGTGGAAATTGGGTGGACAACTAAAGGGGGAAAATGGTTCATTTATAATAATAGTACTGGACATTTTTGTGTGTCTGCATTTGAAAAGATATTCCTTATGTCCCACTTAGCCAGGAATATGTAAGCAGTAATTAGGCACAGAGCCAGTGAGCCTCCAAGCAGTTTCTCTTAATGCTGTAAATATTAATTAGTACAAAATATGTCCTTGCTGAATAGAAGGGGAGACTGGCCTAATTAACACCAGAAAGAATTAGAAAAGGAAAAATATCCAGAGTTAGTTACATAATGCTCCTTGCCAAGCAGTGAAAAGCTGAAATAGCATACAAAACAAACAGGTTTCAGATGAGCTATATCAAGGCACCTACACAAAATGGATAAAGCCAACACAGAGGAGAGACAAAGACAGCAATATTTGCTTAAAGCAATAAACTTTCACGTAGAGTGGAGGATGTTGGATGATCTGTCTCTGATTTCTAACTTCCTATGTACAAAGAAGAAGCACTGCTAGCCACTGAACATTCAAATTCATTTCTTTCAGCAATAGACCTACTTGTTTCAAGCTCTTATGGAGTTACAAGGAACTGCTGGAACACCAAATTGTGTCCTTTGACACAGAAACGAAACATTACTGCAGCTGAAATCTACCAACTTGCACACCTGACACATGAGTATGAAAAGATCTCTTAGAATAAACAGAAACTTTCAGTAGCTACTTTCATACAATGTTGATTTATAGCCCCATTCCTGTAATTGGGATCAACTATTTCAAAGACTTTTGGAAAATGAACTTAAGTAATAGAAAGCTGTAGGAAGGTGGGCAAGGCAAGAAGGCGGGCAAGGTAGGGATGCAGGCAGGCAAAGTAGGGATGCAGGCAGGCAAAGTAGGGATGCAGGCAGGCAAAGTAGGAAGGCAGGCAGGCAAAGTAGGAAGGCAGGCAGGCAAAGTAGGAAGGCAGGCAGGCAAAGTAGGAAGGCAGGCAGGCAAAGTAGGAAGGCAGGCAGGGGGATGGCAAAGTATCTTGCAGCAGAACTTTGACCAGAGAGGTGGAATTAAGGAAAATGAGGAAATCAGAGCTCACTGGAACAAGTGTTCACTGATTTCTAGAAAAAAACATAATTAATATTTGTCAGATGATTCTAGGCAGTAAAATGCACTTTTCTAAATCATCAGGAGAAGAAAAATCACCCAAAGAAAACATCAAATCATCTAAGCTTTCAGTAGGATGCTAAGTAACCAAGAGGCTGCACCTACAGACAACTATGTTTGTTATCTTTTCCTAATTTTGTCTCTTCTACAAAATCTATGCAAAGTTTGCAAAACTGCTGTGATAATTTCCTTCTCTTCCTGTGCCATGCCACTAGGAATTATCAGTAAGTTAACTTAGCAAATTTCTGACACGAAACCAGGTTTAATAGAACTTTGGAAGCTGCCAAGGAGCACAGTAAATTTCCCCTGAACAGTCACAAAATCTGAAGGTTTGTCACAGAATTCTGAAGCACTATAGCTTTATCTCTTCTAGAGGAATCCTAGTTCAAATTATTTATTTTCATAGGAAGAGTGTAAATGACACAGAAGCAGTATTGCCACTCCCAGTATAACTTCTAAACATGGATTTGGTGTGGGTTTATGAGAATGGGCCTAAAAACTTAGTCTTGAGCTCTGCTGTGTTATGACACATCAGGACAAACTACCTCTAAAACACCTGAGTCAGAGATGTAAGGCACTGCCAAAATTCTCCTATAAATCAGGTAGGTAACTTGTACCAAACAGAGATGGATGTTCATAAGCAGTAAACTCAGTAACAACCTAGCAATTAAGTCCTGTTGCAGAAATGTCAGCTTTAAAGCAGTTTAAAGCTGCTGAAGGTTTATTTTCAGTTCAAAACTAAGCAGGTATCAGCTACAGCCTTCAATGCTCTGAGCAGTACGCTAGTTGGAAAGAACTCTCACTGAAACTTCAGCTTTGCTTATTAAAAGAGCTAAACTGCACACCTGTCGCAGCATCAGAGTTACTCTAACTGATCAGGTACTCATATGCACACAGAGCCTGGCATGGTTTCTATCACACCAAGACTGCCTGGCCAGAGAGGAAGTCTGGAATTCGAGGAGTGGCTCACAACCTTATATGTAGTTCTTCCATGATGCCTGATTCAAAACTATGCTCTGTTTAGAGCATCTTCTCCTGTGACCAGAAATCCTCTACCCTCTCCTGTGATCTGTTGGGATCAGTCATATTCAAATTTACTAGGTTATCCACACTGCATTAATCATCTGCCTTCCCTATCTTTAGTGCTCCTGAAAATGTGCATGTGATAAAGTACTGGCTGGTACCTTAAGTCTCTCTTAAAGATGCATTCACAACAAAGTGAACAGGTAGTTGAGAAAGAACACATCACAAAATCCCTTCCTACCCCAAACCCAGGAAAATATGCACACAACCAGGAGCCAAACTGAGAAATGGAGCTTCCTTTTGACCCAGAAATGGTGGTCCTCAAAAGAAGTAATTTACCTTGTACAGAAGGAACTAACACCATCCCTCCTCACAACAGCAGAATCAAGAGGGAAGAAGGTTACTCTTGACTTTAGGGGAAAAGACATATGCTGTTCTTTCTGGTAACATCAGAAATATTGGTTCACAAACTTCATGAGCTGAAAAATAGTCACATCCTAATTCCACAGGCTAATCTTTGTGCCTTGGAAGACTGCAAGAACAAAATATACTTTGATGACAAAATTCAACAGCTGAACTATGGAACTGGCAACTGATCCAGACAAAGAGAAGCTCTTCAGCCATTCTACCTAATTTTGGATATTGAAAGACCTCACAAGACAGGAAGAAGCTTCTAAAATTGCACAGCTCAGGAGGTGAGTGGACACAAAAGATTGTCTGTAGACAGCCTTGCAGAGTGTACTTCATTTTACTGCTGTCATTTCAGCAGAGATCATACATTGCCTCTGTCTCTTGGATGTTTTGCTAAAAACTATGTCTGCAAAATTCAACTCCAAGTTTGATAAATTTAAGCACAGAACACTAAAATTAAATACACAAGCAAGAGATATTTGAGGATGTATCTGCATAAGAATGGAAAAACTGAGTGAGGGAAAATGCTGAAGGCAGAGGCTCTGCCAAAAGTGAGCATTTATGCTGCTGCCAGTACCACACAGGTTGAATCAAACTGAAATGTAAACAATTACATTTTTTAAAAGGTTCTGCTTGGTGGAAACTTCAGAGATCAAAACAGTTGTAAATCAAAAAGATTTACTTAAGCACTTTCCAAAGTAATGGGCTCTGCCTCTCAATAGAAAGCATGACTCTCCTGCTCTGGTGGGGAATTACACTGTAGTGTTTGGAATACAGTGAAAATACTCTTTAGGTGGTTGGAAAAAAAACAGGTTTAGGAAAATGAGAGCTCAATGTTTTAAAACCTAATACAATTAGTTCAAACTAATGCTGGGAATTCTACAATGGTGATGTTGCAGAATTACTGTGTGCAGTTCTGGAGCCCCCAGCACAAGAAGGACATGAAACTGTTAACAGCAAGTCCAGAGGAGGGCCACAAAGATGCTCAGAGGCTGGCAGCAGCTCTTCTGTGAGGACAAGCTACAAGAGCTGGGGCTCTTGACAATGAGGGTGATGAGACACCGGCACAGGTTGCCCAGGGAGGTTGTGGATGCTCCCTCCCTGGAGTTCTTCAAGGACAGGTTGGATGATGACCTGTTCTAATGGGAGGTGTCACTGCCTATGGTGGGGGGTTGGAACTGGATGATATTTCAGGTGCCTTTGAACCTAAACCATTCTATGACATTTTCCACCCTTTTTTCAATTCAAGCATGCAGTAAGAAAATAACTTTCAGGAAATACTTCAAAACAAAATTCAGGTGAAAACTGCTACTCCAGGAGGTTTCCTATGATCTTCATGTTTTTTCTCCAAATGACAGTGCTTATTAAATACAAAAATACCTCCCTGCACCTCTGTCAATTCTAAATTCATGCATTTCCTAGCCTTAGAACTTTCACAGTACAGTTTAACCTAACCTCAAATGCTGCACATCTCACAATCTTGAGGTATGAACACAGCTTCATATCCAGATCTTCCGAAACATATTTAGATGAAAGACAGTACAAATGTTTAAAGAGTTAGCATTACCTAGATGAAGATGCCACAAGATTTGTTCCTGCTATCTCTAAATGCTAAAAAGATTAAATAGGTCTCAGCAACCAGAAGCAGAACGTGTTCATGAGATTGTTCTGACCTTATCCTTAGTGAAGAGAAACAGCATGTATTTATTGACTGTAAATTAATTTGCTTGTCTCTTGCTTGGTGGTTGGCTGGGTTACATTCTGCTTGCAGCAAGGTCTGTGAGCTTCTGGTGCGAATATGGGTAAGCAATGCTGAAGGAGCCAAAGTATGTTTGCACCTTTGAACACAGTAACTAAACAGATAGCACCAGGCAAGATAAGAAACAGTGCTTGACAAAGACATGCAGCACATTAGTGTATGTAACACAAGGATTCATTAGTGTTGTTAGCTGGATTGAAAATAGTATTCTCAACTACAGTACTGTGTTCAGTTTTGGGCTCCCCAGTTTAAGAGGGACAAGGATCTGCTGGAGAGGGTCCAGTGGAGGGCTACAAGGATGATTAAGGGACTGGAGCACTGCCTGATGAGGAGCAGCTGAGTGACCTGGGGCTTTTTCGTCTGGAAAAGAGAAGACTGAGAGGGGATTTAATAAATGTTTATAAATATCTGAGGGTTGAGTGTCAGGAGGGAGGGGACAGGCTCTGCTCACTTGCTCCCTGGGATAGGACAAGGAGCAATGGATGGGCGCTGCAGCACACGAGGTTCCACCTCAACACAAGAGAGAACTTCTTTACTATAAGGGTCACAGAGCACTAGAACAGGCTCCCCAGAGAGGTTGTGGTGTTTCCTTCTCTGGAGACTTTCAGGGCCTGTCTGGATGCGTTTCTCTGTGACCTGAGCTAGATGGTATGGTCCTGCTCTAGCATGGGGGTTGGATTCAATGATCTCTTTGGGTCTCTTCCAACCTCTTACATCCTGTGATCCTGGGAACTAGCTGCAGTAATAACCATGTGTGAAAAGAAAAGCTCTCATTCATCCTCCTATCTAAGGACTTATCTTTCATTCAAACAAAAATCTTACTGCAGTAATTTCTTGAAATACTGAATCAAAAAGACTATTCTCATTTGAAGATAACAGAAAACACAAGGTGGCAAAGGACTTAAGAGTAGCAGGAGTGGGTTCATCATTTCCAGTTTTCTATCAGTTACGCTGGGAAAATTTGTCTGTTACATTTCTATCTTCCCAAGAAAATGTTTAATTTCATTGTAAGGCTGTGCACAGGCTGAGGAGCAAAGGGGATCTTTATTCTCTATGTTACAGGGCTCTTGCCATCAAGAGCTGTATCATGTATTATTTTTATGTACTTTAGCAGTGGATGTGTCTTACAAGGGGTAACTTCCATATGAACTCTCTCATTTAAGCAACAGATTAGATTTAGTGCTTAGTCTCTCAAACACATACAGAAATCTCAAGCATTGCTTCCAACCCTTGTAAAGAAGTCCCCTGGAAGTCAGCCTAGGGGTAGGATTAACTGACTTTTACTTGTCAAGAGCAAGAGACTGAAAGCAGAAAGTGACACTCCCAATAGATTTGAAGGCCACTGTCTCTGCTGCACAATTCTAGGACCTTCCATACCCTGTGGACCGAAGCAAAAACCACCAACTGGTTTCAGTTACAAGCAATGTACAGCTCGACAGGGATCTCTTTTTGCGTTTAAATGGCTGAAGAACTTCTGAAGTTTCCCTGATCAGGGTGATGAAAATGTGCTACATATCAAGAAAGTTACATTGTTGAAGAAGAAAGTTACATGGCATAGAAAAAAAAAACGATTATAGCAGAACAAATATCTTTATCATTGAAAACAAGACACTTTCGCTAGTGTCTTGCTTCAAATGGTAACTGAAAAAAATGAAGCAAAAATTACCCAGCTTTGTCTGTAGAAACCCTAATTTCCACAGAAATGTTACATATCTTTGCCATGTGGTTAAATACAAAACCCCAGCAGGAACAGACAAAACATTCAGGAAAAAACAAACAAACTAACAAAAACCCCCAACTCCACAGTAAAATACTGATCAATACTTGCCTTAGCAGCCAAGCCCTCACTGACTATAACACCCTCATTTCAGAGTCATCAGGTTAATAGAGTTTTAAGAGATTATTGTGGTACTACCAAATATGTAACCATATGCTCTAGATGCTGATTATAAAGTGTCCTCTATTTAAATAAAGTTACTTTCTGAGTATTTCCACTGTTGTATTTAGTAGAAACCATAAACTGTTTTGTTTCCAGCTTGTTGCCAGGTGGGGGTTGGTCTCTTCTCCCCGGCAAGCAGCAAGAGAACAAGGGGACACGGTCTGAAGTTGTGCTGGGGGAGGTCTGGGCTGGATGTTAGGAGGAAGTTCTTCACAGAGTGATTTGCCATTGGAATGGGCTACCCAGGGAGGTGGTGGAGTCACCTCCATCTCTGGAGGTGTTCAAGAAAAGCCTGGATAAGGCACTTTAGTGCCATGGCGTAGTTGATTGGACAGGGCTGGGTGCTAGGTTGGACTGGATGATCTTGGAGTCTCTTCCAACTTGGCTGATTCTATGATAATTCTATGATGATAATTATAAAACTAATCTTTGCATTGACACAGGAAAAGGTTATGTGAGTAACTTCAGCTATAATTCCCTCAAACAGTGCATCTAAAATTATAAAAGATCATTAGGAAACTAACAGAAACCTGATAATACTTTCTCAGTGCCTCTTAGGCTCATGTAATAACTTTTAGTAGCTTATTTTTTGTTGTTGTTTTATATATTCAGAGCTAAGACAGAACAAAAGAGATGGACACTTCCCTGTAGGAGAGTGTTTTGCTTCGAAGAAATAACCGTGGAAGCAAGTTGAGCAGACTGATTTTTGATGCCCAGCTTAGATATTAAGAGTACAAACATTGCTTTAAGTCAAGAACTGCAGCTCTAAGAGTTTCAAACTGTCCATAAACAGATAAAATGGACTTCACAGGTTTCTCTTAGGCAAGCTATCAATGGGGGGGAAAAAAAAAAGTTAAAAGTAGTTTGTTTGCAAACAAAATTTTGTGTGAAAATCCTTTCATCTTAAATGTTTGTTTCCACTAAGAGATAGCAGGTCAACATCAAAGCTTTCCTAAGATGGAAATAAAAGTCAGAATAACTCATACTGACAGATTTGAAGATGAAACTCAGATCTGATGCTCACAGCATTTGTTTTTACTAATCAGTCCACCTCAATGTTTATTTCTTATCACATTAAAGTGTCTGGCATAATTAATGCATACACACTTATCTTAGTTGCTATAAGGTTACTACATATTTTCCTTTAGAGCACTCAGCATTTCACCTTTTTAATCTATGTGTTCCCTAAAATTCCCTCCATGCTATTAAGATATTTTAGAGTTATATATTTAATGCAATTAAAATACCAACAAAACACAACTGATAACCTTCGTTAATGTTGCCGGAATGACAGAATTGGGCTATAAATGCAAGCATAAAGGCCACTGTATGAAGACATGACCTTTAAGATAAGTCTACATGCCTTAATCATTTTGGCTGACAGAGTGCTGGGAGAACTCAGATTTGTCCAATTATAAGTTCAATATCTGAAATAAGTCTAAAAAGGTCATGTGTAAAAGGCATGGAACACTAATCTCACCATTTTCTGTGCAGCTTGTTAAGTTCCTAGAAGCTGTAATAGCAGAGACAAATTGATCAGCTTACAACCTTTCCCTCCTAAAAACCTGTATGGTTATTTAATGAAACCCCAAAAGGTTACCAATTACTTTTCTGAAAAGCTCATCTTCCTCAGACTGTTAATCTGATATTGCTCTGTGAAGTCAGCTTGTGGAAATGCTTCACTTGAGTGCCTTTACTAAAGCTGCACAGTTGTAATACATCCATTAATTTATTACCTGGTTTGGTTAGGAAAGAGGCTTGAGAGAAACAACGAAAGGCGAGGGAGAAAGAACAACAGAGAAGGAAAGACAAAGAGAAAATGAGCAAGCATGCATGCATGTATTCAGGCTTCAGGTCATCTACTAAAGCCAGCAACAGTACAAGCAAGTGGCTGCACTTGCCACAGTGCTGTGAGAGATTTCCAGGGTTAAATGATTTAACAGTCAAGTGTTTCCGTCCTTTCCTGACTCTAAGCCTAAAGATTATCCACTATGTTTCAGTAAACTTGGAGGTGATGTATTTCTTAACTGAGTAATGTTCCACAGGAGTGACCATTGTTAATTTCTTGCTTCAAATGGTGACCAAAAAAATTGGAGAAGGTTAATTTGATCAAACAGATTTAACTCGAAAATAAAAAGGCAGTTAAGTGCTTACTATTTTGGTCTATATTACATAGCAAGAAAAAAAATTAGTCACACAGAAGTATTTCTTTCATTCTGTCTTTCAAATATATTAAAGACGGAAGTTATTTTTCTGTAGTTAAGTAATTGAAGCCTTCTCTCATGGAAGTATCTATGAGAATTCTCAATGAATTTTGATACTAACATGTAAAAACTATAGAAATAGGTTGTGCTAACAGGCAATTGTCGTAAACAGCATGACTAAATCTCTATTTAAGATCTGTGCTATTTTCACAAGTTCCTATAAATGTGATTTCATGTGAGCAAGAGTGACAGATGAAAAAATTCCAGTGATCAAATCAACCAGACCGACCAACGGCTTTGAACATTTTGAGCAAAGCCTGTTAAGATTTCTACACATTCACACAGTAAAACATACGAATGAATCATGAGCTGCTGGAGATTTATAAACACAACGAAGACAAAACTATCAAGGTTAGTTAGAAAGTTATCTGTAACTACTCATATGTGTGAAAGTACTGATCACAGGATGTTAGGGGTTGGAAGGGACCTCTGGAGATCTTCAAGTCCAATCCCTTTGCCAAAGCAGGACCACAGCCTATCACAGGTTGCACAGGAGCGCATCCAGATAGGTCTTGAAAGTCTCCAGAGAAGGAGACTCCATGAACTCCTTGGGGAGCCTGTTCCAGTGTTCTGTCATGCTTACAGTAAAGAAGTTCTTCCTCATGTTGAGATGGAACTTCCTGTGCTGGAGTTTACATCCATTGCTCCTTGTCCTACCACAGGATGCAAGTGAGAAGAGGCTGTCCCTTCCTTCTTGACATCCAGCCCTCAGATATTTATGTACATTTATTAGATCCCCAGGGATAAATGCTGGTCCAATCCTGCTGAACATCTTTATCAATGACATTCATGCAGAGACAGACAGACAGATATAGCAAATCTGCTGATGATACAAAACTGGGAGGCTTTGCTGATACACCTGAAGCCTGTGTGGCCATTCAACAAGATTTGGACAGACTGGAGAGCTGGGCAAAGAGGAACCTTATGAGGTTCAACAAGGTTAAATGCAGAGTCCTGCACCTGGGAAGGAATAATAAACTGCACCAGTACAGGTTAGGAGGTCATATACTGGAGAGCAGCCCCATAGAGAAGGACCTAGGAGAGATGGTGGAAAACAAGTTATCCATGGGACAGCAATGTGCCCTTGTGGCCAAGACTGGGTGCGTTAAGAACAATGTGTCCAACACTGAGCACAAGGATTTTCTTCTGTGCAAGTATAGTTTTTTTTCACCAAAGCAAATGAATTTACTTCAAGTAATCTTCACCCAGTTGTAAAATTCAGATATGAAAATAAGCTACATATAACTGAAATGACTCCAGATCTGAAAACTAATATATGCAGAATGTAACACCTATAAACTTTGTATTCTATTACTATCTTTTGGGAGCATTAAAATGTAATATGGCCCATTCAGAATATTTTTCCTTTGTGAGTCAATTCACTATACTTTTATGGGCCATTCCCAAGGGGATAGTTTTATGTTTGCTTTCTGGAGTTAACAGAGCCTCTAGTTCTGTATCTCATTTGCTGAAAATCCCATCAGATTTTATGTGTGATTTTAATTTCAAGTCAGCATTGTAAATATTTTTCATCACTACCTAATGAAAAATATGCAGTCATGACTGTGCACAGACAGTAGTTGCAACTGATTATTAAAGATTAGTGTGCAGCTCCTGAAGTATTAATTTCTAGTTCTACTGATGAGTAACTTGCTAGGCCTTTGTATTAATAACCTGACAGACGCTGATTTCAATGCTGTTACTCACAAAGTTTCAAACTGGATTTGGTTTCCCTGTCTCATGCTGTGCAAGCACCATCACTGACTCATCACTCATTTGCCCCAACAGTCTGCAGGATTCATACTACTTAAAAATGCAGTTTCTAGCTTTTGAAAATACTAAACAGGATTTACTTGGCCTTAGGTACTTCTAAGAATAATGAAGGTTTCTATATTCATTCCAACCTCCTATGTCATTGCACCTGAAGTGTCATCTGGAGAGGAGAGGGAGCTCCAGGCAGCATCCCCATTATTCTAATCAGACTGCAATCAATTGACCAGTTCCATGGTGATTATTAAATTAAGAGGGACGCAGCGGTCACATAGGGTATGGCTGATTTGTTTTCAACAAGTTGTCAAGTCTCTAGTTTATGATTTTACTTCATTTGTTCTTTGCTGGTTCACAAACTGCATAGGGTTGGAAGGGATCCTCAAGGGTCATCTTTGTTCAACTATCTGCAGCAAGCAGGGACATCTCAAACTAGATCAGACTCTCCAGAGCCACCTCAAGTCTGATCTTGAATGTCTCCAGAAACAGGGTCTCAACCACACCTCTGGAGAGCCTGTTCCAGTATTTTACCACTCTCATTGTGAAAAATTTCCTTCTCATGTCCAACCTAGATCTACCCTGCTTCAGTTTAAAACCACTATCGCTTGTTTTATCACTGCAAGCCTTTCTAAATAGTCTTTCCTCAGCCTTCCTGAAGGTCCCCTTCAGATACTGAAACATAGCTAAAAGGTCTCCTCAAAGCCTTCTCTTCAGATTGAACAGCCCAATTTTTTTCAGCCTGTCTACAGAAGACAGGTGCTCCAGCACTCTGATTATCTTTGCGGCCTTCCTCTGAACCTACTCCAGCAGGTCCATGTCTCTCTTGTGTTGGGGGGCCCCAGATGCTGAACGCAGTACTCAGGTGAGGTCTCACTAGAGTAGAGTGGTAGAATCACCTCTCTTGACCTGCTGGCCACACTTCTTTTAATGCAGCCCAGGACCCAATTGGCCTTCTGGGCTGCAAGTGCGCGCTGTTGGCACATGCCCAGCTTCCATCCACCAGTACACCCAAATCACCTTCTGCTTTGCCACTTGGATAATCCCCTTTGAGGGTGTAATTCCTGTTCTAAGAACCACTGCCTTAATGCCTGCACATAACACTATTTGCAAGGGATCTGATGGAAAAGAAACCATCTATGTTTACCTTTTTGATTGACCAAACCAGACAGAAAACACATTTAGTAGAAGTATTTCTTGAGCCATCAAGCATAGGGTAGCTGGGCCTCTTGTCTTCAAAACATCTAAAATGACTACAGTAACTGTCCAGTATGTTTGCTTAAGAAATCACCCTGCACTTCAGTTTCCTTTTAGTTTCAAGCATCTTCGAAACAATTATTCTATGGCACCACTTCTCTTTTTTTTTTTTTTCCCTGTATAGTCTGTGATTTTTATGGCTGCCAATGAATAGTTTATCTTAATCAAATAGCAGTTTCAGAGGCATAAGTATTTGGGGCCACCTTTCCCCAGGCACACCTTAGCACATACTTGCTGTTCTGACCCAATATTCTGTTAGTGCTTCTCTGAAGTAGGATTCCTTAAAATTAATATAGTTCTACAACCAAGATCTACTACTATTATTTTAATATTGTAAAGCTTTCTGTGGCATCCATGCTGCTTTATTTTGGATAACTGTCCTGTTTTATTCTCTAGGAAAAATATATGTTCTTTTTCTGAGACCTCCTTATATCACAGAATCACACAAAATGTTAGGAGCTAGAAGGGACTTCAAAAGATCATCCAGTCCAAACCCCCTGCTGGAGCAGGTTTACTAAGAGCAGATCACACAGTAACATGGCTAGGTGGGTTTTGAGTATCTCCAGAGAAGGAGACTCCACACCCTTTTTGGGAAGCCTGTTCCAGTACTCTGTCACCCTCATAGTGAAAAACCAAGTTCCTCGTGTTTACATGGAACTTCCTGTGCCTCGACTTCCACCCATTGCCCCTTGTCCTGTCAGTGGGCACCTCTGAGCAGAGCCTGCCTCCATTCTCCTGACCCCAATCCTGGCGATCGGCTACTCCCTGAGCATTGTGAGCATGACCTGCTGCCTCCTCCCACAAGTTTCTCATGTCTCCCAGGAGATGCCCAAGCCCTCTTCTCCCTCCATCTAGAACCATTATCTCCGGGGCCTCCCAGAGTGGCTACATGTCCCTGGCCTGCTTAGGCTCTGAGCTACTGGGCCGGGCTACTGCCTGCTGCTCATGCCCCAGGAAGAGGGAGGAAGGCTTTTCCCTCGCAAGGGACTGTTAAGTGTCCCCGGGGGTTTTTTGCCTTCCTGTGCAGCACCGAGCGCAGCTCCTTGGCCAGGCCTCTTTTGGGCCATTCTGGCCAGGTGCCTGCTGCTCATGCTGCACAAATGTGGCTCTCGGGCTGCATAGGCAGGAACAGAAATCTTTCTAGGCTCCCGGATTTAATGTCCGGAGCTGAAAGGGATCTCAAAGCTCACCCAGTCCAACCCCTTGCCAGAGCAGGATCACCTATACCAGATCACACAGGAATGCACCCAGGTGGGTTTTGAATATCTCCAGAAGAGACTCCATAACCACCTTGGGCAGCCTATTCCAGGGTTCTGGCATCTTCACAGTGAAAAAAAACAAGTTCCTCGTGTTTACATGGAACTTCCTGTGCCTTGACTTCCACCCATTGCCCCTTGTCCTGTTAGTGGGCATCACCAAGCAGAGCCTGGCTCCATCCTCCTTGCACTCACCCTTTAACATACTTAGAAACATGAATGAGGTCACCCCTCAGGCTCCTTCTCTCCAAACTAAAGAGATTCAGATCCCTCAGTCTCTCCTCAAAAACGTGTTCCTAGACTTCAAGAACATGTAACTTCCAAACTTACATTCCAAAACATAAAGTACAATTACAATATCCCAAACTAAAAAAAAAACCCTATCTAATGCAGAACCCCTCACATCTAATGCAGAGTCTTTCATATCCACAGGTCACCACAGTCACTTAATCTCTAACCTTTCTAAACATAAGAGAATTGCACGCATTATCATGGCCACACATCTCAGTAAGTTTTCTGTCCCTTACAATTAATTCCTGGTTTTGAATTTGTACAAGTGTGTACATCAACTGTACATGTCTAGTAGTGATGATACAACCTGTCAGCCAGAGGAAGGCTTCGTGAAGTCATCTGTCATCACTTTTCCTGAAATAAAGCTATAGCTTTCAGACACTTCTCGGAAGCAGACACTTACAGAAGTTACTGCAACAACAGGCTGAGTATCCTACATTGCAGCAGCTTTTTGTGTTTCTACTATCTCCATGTCAGTATGAAATTCACCTTTCCATGCTCAAGCATGCAAGTCACCTATGAATTCACCTATTAGCTGATGTGTTGTACTAAAGGTAACATACCTAGGTGACTCACATCCTGCCTTGCTGTTTTAAAAACAGAAGAAATTGTTTTAAATATGTCTTTTCACTTCAAGTCTCTCACTCTGCCCAGGATCAGCAATAAAGCTTGGATTATGTCACATCTAGATAGATACATGCCAAGTCTTCCCATAGGTCCTCAGAAACAACTCTGTTCTTTGCAGATCTGCAGCCACAAGAAAGCTTCATGCATATAACCACATATACACACTTGATCTGCATAACCTCTTAGCCATCAAGAGACTGGCAAGCAGGAACTCAGGATCATATCCCATCTTTATGACTAGGATACATTTTAAAGTAATTTTAAGCCACAGTAGCTAGAAGTAGTTTACTTTGCCAAGTGTTTTAGTCTATATAATACCTTTTGCAAGCTAATAAATTAGCTGGAGTCACTATCCCTGGATGTGGCACTTAGTGCCATGGTTTAGCTGATTAAATAATGTTAGTTAAGGTAGGTTGGACTTGATGATCTTGAAGGTCTTTTCCAACCTGACTCTCTGATTTTGTGATTCAACCTGCAGTGGTTTTGCACAACCATTCTAGCTTTCTATTAAAAATAGAAATCACCATATCACAGTATTACCAAGGTTGGAAGAGACCTCATAGATCAAGTCCAGCCCATTACCACAGAGCTCAAGGCTAGACCATGGCACCAAGTGCCACATCCAATCCTGCCTTGAACAGCTCCAGGGACGGCGACTCCACCACCTCCCCGGGCAGCCCATTCCAGTGTCCAATGACTCTCTCAGTGAAGAACTTTCTCCTCACCTCAAGCCAAAATTTCCCTTGGCGTAGCTTGAGGCTGTGTCCTCTTGTTCTGGTGCTGGCTGCCTGAGAGAAGAGAGCAACCTCCTCCTGGCTACAACCACCCCTCAGGTAGTTGTAAATAAGAATGAAGGCAGCGTTCTGCTGGAATTCTCTTGCCACTAAAGAATTTCTCTTCTGGTCTCACATTGTTGTTATACATGCCTGTTACTGATAAAAAGTAGCTAGTGAAATTTAACAGGAAAATACTGCACTTACAGTAAAACAATATTTGCAATGCTACTTTTTATCATGATAAGGTACTTGCATCATGTTTTAGAGCTATTTCAACAATAATTAAATAATTTCTACCAAAGAAAGCCATCCTGGGGAAAATGGGAGTTACATAGTCCCCCAGGGATTAGTGCTGGGCCCAGTCTTGTTCAATATTTTTATTGATGATCTGGACCAAGAGATTGAGTCCATCATCAGTAAGTTTGCAGATGACACCAAGCTAGAAGCAGGTGTCCATCTGTTGGAGGGTAGCAGAGCCCTGCAGAGGGACCTTGATGGGCTGGATGGGTGGGCAGAGGCCAATGGGATGAGACTTAACAAGGCCAAGTGCAGGGTCCTACACTTTGGTCACAACCACCCCAGGCAGTGCTACAGGCTGGGGACAGAGTGGCTGGAGCACAGCCAGGCAGAGAGGGACCTAGGGGTACTGGTAGATAGTAGCTGAACATGAGTCAGCGGTGACCAGGAGAGCCAATGGCATGCTGGCCCGTATCAAGAGCAGCGTGGCCAGTAGGGCAAGGGAGTTTATTCTTCCCCTGTACTCAGCACTCATTAGGCCACGCCTTGAGTACTGTGTCCAGTTCTGGGCTCCTCAGTTCAAGAGAGATGTTGAGGTACTGGAATGTGTCCAGAGAAGGGTGACGAAGCCCGTGAGAGACCTGGAACACAGCCCTGTGAGGAGAGGCTGAGGGAGCTGGGGGTGTGCAGCCTGCAGAAGAGGTGGCTCAGGGGTGACCTCATTGCTATTTACAACTACTTGAAGGGAGGCTGTAGCCAGGTGGGGGTTGGTCTCTTCTGCCAGGCAAGCAGCAACAAAACAAGGGGACAGACTCAAGTTGTGCCAGGGGAGAAGGTATAGACTGGATGTTAAGGGGAAGTTCTTCAGAGAGAGTGTGATTTGCCACTGGAATGGACTGCCCATTCCAGGGAAAATGGTTTCTTTTAAATAGCTGTTCTGAGTACAAATGATGCTGGAGTGCTAAATACCCTTTTTTGCCTCCAGCTGAGGTAACCTGCTGCTGTTGCTGACATAGATACTATGTGTTTCATCACCTATATGCCATTTCTGGCACCTGCATACCAAGCACTGTTTTGAGGAATGCAACATTATGCAGAACTGATCAAAAGTACTTTCACTATTTTTTTCCTTTTTTAATGATGCCAAAAAACACATTTCAAAGCACAAAAGCCAAAAGAAAAGAGGTCCTGACATTTTCACATGTTTCTAAAAACTGTTTACCATTTGTTTCTCTTCCATCAAAATGCCTACATTTTTGCCTACAACTACAGGCTCTTCTGAATCTTGAACAAGAACAGGCAAGAATCTTCCCCCCAAAAAATATTCTTTGTATCATATTTCACCTTGATTTTGTTTTTAAATGTAGACTCTACCATTAATCATATAAATCACAAAAGATCATTTGCACATAAAGAATTACACACCTTATACTGCACAAGGAGGCCGTAAACCAAAATATTTTTCTTTTTCACTTCTCTTGCAAATTTCTTCATCTCAGTTATTTCTTCCATGCCAATGCTGAAAGGAACTTTTTCTGAAATATCCAACTGTACCTGCAAAGGAACAAAAAAGAAAAACGCCACTTTTTTCCTTCTGTGCTATTTTAGTCCATTAGTTCTTATAATCTCATTCTTATATGTTAATCACACATAAAAAACATAGAATCATAGGATCAACCAGGTTGGAAGAGACCTCCAAGATCATTCAGTCCAACCTATCACCCAACCCTGTCCAATCAATTAGACCATGGCACTAAGTGCCTCATCCAGTCATTTCTTCAATACCTCCAGGGTCAGCAACTCTACCATCTCCCTGGGCAACCCATTCCAATGCCAATCACTATCAAGAACTTCCTCCTAACATCCAGCCTAGACCTCCCCCAGCATAACTTGAAATTGTGTCCCCTTATTCTGTTGTTGATTGCCTGGGAGAAGAGACCAATCTCCACCTGGCTACAGCCTTCCTTCAGGTAGTTGTAGACAGCAATGAGATCCCCTGCTCTTCTCCAGGCTAAACAACCCCGATTCTCTCAGCCCCTCCTCTTAGGGCTGTGTTCCAGGCCTCTCACCAGCTTCGTCACCCTTCTGAAGAGCTGGACAGGGAAGAGCCTTTTAAGAGTCCAACATCCTTATAGCGAGCAGAGACATCTTTAACTAGATCAGGTTGCTCAGAGCCCTGTGCAGCCTGACTTTGATGGTACCTGGGATGGGGCTTCTCCTACCTCTCTGTGCATTTGTTCCAGTGTTACAGCACCCTTCCTTATTCTTCCTATTACCTAGTCTAAATCTACTTTCTTTTAGTTTAAAATTATTACATTTTGTTCTCTTGCAACAGGTCCTAGTAAAGTCTGTTCTAAAAACCACAGACTAATGTTTTTCTTAGCTTCTCTTACTATTGAATTCCACTAGTCAAGCTTCATGTCATTAAGTATGTCTCTCTTTTCGAAGTGCAGTGAAACATATTTGGGGCAAGAAAACCCAAAATAATAATACTGCTCATTTACATCTATTTAGAAGACTTTTTAAAACCCACTTTGTGAGAAGACAGTTTAACACCTATTTACCATTAACCCGTTTCACAGTTTTAAGATTTTTCTCAAACATGCTCTTGTACTCAAATGCAAATAATGGCAAGTGCAGAGCTGAAGTATTAGCATCCCTGAAGTAATCCTAACAAAATAAAAATCCCCTCCATTCATGGCACCTACACATGTGAACATACATGAGCCAGCAGTGTGCCCAGGTGGCCAAGAGNGGTTGCTCTCTTCTCTCAGGTGGCCAGCACCAGAACGAGAGGACACAGCCTCAGGCTGTGCCGGGGGAAGTTTAGGCTCGAGGTGAGGAGAAAGTTCTTCACTGAGAGAGTCATTGGCCACTGGAATGGGCTGCCCAGGGAGGTGGTGGAGTCGCCGTCCCTGGGGCTGTTCAAGGCAAGGTTGGACGTGGCACTTGGTGTCATGACCTAGCCTTGAGGTCTGTGGTAACAGGTTGGACTTGATGATCTGTGAGGTCTCTTCCAACCCTGATGATACTGTGATACATTACTAGGAAATGGGATGTCCATTTATGACTGTCTTCTGGTTACAGTGAAGTTACAGACCACACTGGTTTGATGCAGACAAATAATTGTAGTAAGTTCACTTCCATGCTCCTTTCCTGTTTCTCCTGTAACATTAATCCTCCTTTTCTCTGCTATTTCCAGACAAAGCAGTCCAATTGCTGCTTCAGCTTAGAGATGCCACAAAAACCCCAGTCAGACACCAGGGATAAAGGGCATGAAATCTGTGGGAATTTACAGGCAGGAAGATGGACAGAAGTCATCATGTCCAGTTTAAGTGCATCGTTTTACTGGTCCAGAGGAGGTCACAAAGATGATCAGAGGCCTGGAGCACCTCTCCTAGGAAGACAGGCTGTGAGAGTTGGGGCTTTTCAGCCTGGAGAACAGGCTTCAAAGAGACCTTGTAGTAGCCTTCCAGTATCTGAAGGGGGCCTACAGGAAGGCTGGAAAGGGACTATTTACAAGGTCTTGTAATGACAGTATGAGGAGTAATGGGTTTAAACTGGCAGAGGGGAGATTTAAACTGGGTGTTAGGAAGAAGTTCTCTATAGTGAGGGTGGTGAGACACTGGAACAGGTTGCCCAGGGAGGTTGTGGATCATAGTATCATAGTATCATCAGGGTTAGAAGAGACCTCATAGATCATCAAGTCCAATCCTTCACCGGATGCTCCCTCCCTGGAGATGTTCAAGACCCTGAGTGACCTGTTCTAGTGTAAAGCGTCCCTGCCTATGGCAGGGTTTGGAACTAGTTGATCTTTGAGGTCACTTCCAACTTAAACCATTCTATGATTCTATTTTATAATTCTCCCCAGGCTGCCTAAACTGACAATCTGGCACAATAATAACACCTCTCATTTTTACAATTGAAGAAGCTGCATATCAGAAGGAAAAATAGAACAGATTCTCTTAATTATCATGTCCTGCATTCAAAGACACAGACATACATCATAGACAAAACCAGATATAACTGTAGTCAGACAACTCCCCAATTATGGAGAAGTCCACATCAGACTGTTCCTAATGATGAGGTTAGAATGGAAGCAGTTAGCTGCTCTCCTCATTTATCATTTCAATTCTTCACTAACAGGCACAATTTTACTTTTGAAAGCAAGAAAGAATGATGTGTCCTATGAAGCTAGTACCTAAACCCTCTGCATTTACAAGTCAATAAATTGCTTACAATTCTGAGTCATGTTTGCCTGAGATGTATTAATGTGCTCTTTTACATCAGAAAGTGCCTTACAGGACTTCTCACTAACAAAGCATTTGGGTTTTATGTTCAAGTACATAGTGAAGAATCAAGCTGAGGAGAATCTCACTCACAGGCTTTAGTGTGGATGATACTCAACACTGAATTTAATTAAAGGCTGCTGAAGGAAGTTTCTGTTCCCCCAGTCACAGCATCTGTAATGAGTTTTAGACTGAAATAGTTCCTTGTGATTAATGTAAGACAAGGATTTGTTTAGCTAATTTCATCATTTAAAAGATCCAGTCCTCTTATTTCCCCTCTTGTACTTCTCTAAGATGGTGTGGTAACTCCATGAAATTTGGAATTGTAGCACAAAATGCCTTTGCAGAGCAAGAGTACTTATTTTTTTAGGGATGCTTTTAACAAACGTATCTGTAGCTGTGGTTTAAATGTTAGCAACTGCTCCTACCTAGCTATGAGACTTTTCTCCAACTGTTTAGTGTTGAGAAATTTCAGCCAGTGTAAGGAACAACTGATGGATCAGGCATAAAGGGATTCAGTCTATCATTTTCTCCTGAGGCTATTTTGAAAAGTGTCCACCTAAATAACTTGTGCTTGCTGCAGGCTGCTCAATTCCCAACACTTCCATTAGAAGTGGTGCTGAATTCTACAATGACTTCAAGATGTGGCATCTTAGGGGCAAAACTTGAGTCTCATGGTGAGCTTGTGTAAACATTTGTATTCATACCCATTTTTCACAAAATACTAAATCCAGAATGTCTTAGCTATAATTATTAAAACAAAGCTCTGGCATTCCATGTGTCACACTAAGTAGTATCATCTTGTTAACAATTCCAACTTGATCTGTATAGCCTCAGAACTGAATATACAAAAATGGGAGGGGTTATACTTTTGATAAAGGACTTCTGAAAACATTCTCAGTCTAGAAAAGAGCCTTCTGCACATCCAGTAGCCTTGTAAAGGGGAAAAAGAAGGTCTGTCATTGATTTGATTCTCAGAGGCAGAAGTAATTTATCTTTGAAAAGTCAGCAAGATTAAAGCTCTACCCTGAACTTCCTCAGAAACAGGACCAAGAGAAAAAGGCAATCTAGGAACGAAGTCGTAAATATTTATGTTCACAGAATTAAAGGAGCTCATTCCAGGACTCCAGCATACAATAGGTAAGGATGTGACTTGAGTCATTTGTGAGAGGAATCAATCTCCATAATACCTCATTTTTTGTTAGATGGAAGTGATGACATTTCATTACCTAATTCAGATTAAGCTTTAAAACTGCTAAGTGCTTAGTTTTACCTCCAGATCACTAGCCTATGCACTTCAGAAACTCTTTAGGCCCCATGTAAAAAAAACTGTTTATTCCTCTTTCAAGAGTATAGTATATGAAACTATTACTATTATTTCAACAATACATCTGGAGTTGTTGCTGTACAATAAAGGTAGCCTAGAGGCAGACTTCTTATGCTATTACTGACGCATTCCACCCAATACTTCCCATCCCCACCTATTAAACCAGAAAATGTAAGGACAGAATTAATTCCATGCAGTTACACAGCAAGGAGACATCCAAGTCTACTCACATTTTCCTCTTTTTCACACCTTCAGCTGCCGTCTATAGCTAAACTGTTCTGGCAGCAGTATTCAAATAATAAGAATTTCAGCCAAAAATACACTTCAAAACTTATGCCACATACCAGAATAACCTCAATAATTGAAGTATGTATTCAAGCCATGTTGCAAAGTACTTCCAAGTTAAATTTTAGTACCTGGACCACAAAAGTAATCATTTAAAAACTTAGAATAAACCACACAGCACAGAAAATAATAAAGCCACTTAATTCTGTTTCAGCTAGGCACTCAAGCAGAGTATATCATTTGCCACATCCCCAACAGAGATTAGCACAAACAGCAATGCAGGAGTTAACAGTTCAATTTGACTGGCCACAATGAGTCTTCCCTGGCAAAGCAGAGCTAACAAATTGTCCTTTGCTAGTGATGGTTTGTTTCCTGACAGCATGCACTATGCTTGCTGAAATGCAAATGATGTTTTTCCCAGGCCAATGTAGAGTTCACCTTTACAATTGTGTTCAGAGTTAGCAGCAGTTTAAAACTAATCTAACATTTAAAAAGATTTCAGGAGATGCTCTCTACAGGAACTTAGAGAAGTTACCTACCACAATAAGGACAACTGGATCTAAGAGAGGAATATTTGATTTTTCCAACATATCCACTAGTTGCTGGGTTTCTTCCATGGCACATTCTTTATCCTAAATGAAAATAAGGTTTTGTAGTTACTGAAAAAAATCATACTATGATTTCACAGAAACTCAATTAAAAAGATCTCTTATTTATTGAGAAAACCAAAACATCATTTTGAGTGATTTGAGGGATTTTGTTAATTAGTTGGGTTTAATACATTCAGAATGCTTTTGTTGGGTAAAATTATAGCCATAAAAAAACCAAAACCCAAACAAACAAAAAACCTACCACAAAACCAAACCCTGAGATTAATAGTATCACCACTATGAAGTAAATATATCATGAACTTAAAAGTCTTGATTGTTCACAGACACAGTTAGTTTAAAACCCTTTTCTTGTCAGAGGGATTCAAATACAGGTCCATGTACCTCTGTGCATGCATCCAAAATGGCAAGCACTAATTTAGACTGCAGCAGCAATGTACAGTTAGGTGACTACACAGAAGACGTAGATTTCACTTTGGTGTCTACAAAGTGAAATCTTAAACTACTTCCAGTTCCATCTGTCTTGTTCAGGAACTCATGACTGGTTGTGCTGGGTTGAGGCTAACAAATATTTTGCTGAGAGAAATTAAAACCTTAGCTGTGAGAAGAAAGAAAAAAAATAACATGTACTCTATATCAGCCATTCTTCTGCTGAGAAATGCAACTAGTCAAAATATAGATAAGATATCACTTCTCACACACCACTCAGCTCTCACTTTTGGCTATGCCTTCGTTCTGGTGGTCTGGTCTCTGTGGCTGCCTCTACCTTAACTCTAATCTGACCTAACCCTTTTTTCCCCTCTAACCTCCTTGTCATCATCTTTTTGACATCTCACCTCAGATCTCCAGACTTCTCACATGAGATATACCTGGATTGATCTGGTTATTTCTGAAGGAAGGGAAAGAGGGAGGGGGAAGGGGGGATTGGGTCAGGAGCCCTCTTGGGGACTCTGTTTCTGAGAAGGGTATTGTGTCTCTGTATTACTTCTAACTTTCATGTAACTGTATGTATGCTTGTATATTGTGCTAAACTGTATATATAGCTTCATTCTTTAACTTCCAGTTGGCTGAGTCTAGTCTGGGTGATTTTCTTACGTGCAGGGAGGCAAGTAACTCCCAAACCATCACACTGGTTTAGCAACATACTGACAGAGGTGCAGAACCAGGAGAGAAAGAATGAATTAGTATCTCCAAGGTCTGGGTTGGTGCACACTAGAAACATCAAACAGCTGAATGGATATGCCAAAAGCACGGAAAAAAACAACTCATTCAAATGCTGGTTTGTTATTTATCATCATTAACAAGTGGAAAACTAAAAGGATGTGTTCTTCTTACTTACATTTACACAAACAAAATTGTAGTACTGTCTTGAAAAGAGGTTTTGTAGGTGGCTATCATTTTTGCTTAGAGGTATTGATATAGCTTCAACCTGGCAAGAAAAAAATAGAATAAAAAAATAATTACAATGGCATAAATTTTACTTCAGTCTTCCCTGTCTACTAAAGCTGAGTTGGATCATTGAAATGATTTAAAACTGGCAATTATTATTTCCACTATGAGAATTAAAATGTGTTCAATTTTTAGGTATCTCTACAGTTAAGTATGGATTTAAACAGCCTGCAGTTTTCTGCATGTTTTCACTGAAGCATAATGCAGGAGAGAGCCATTTTAGCAACAGTCGTGGAAGTACTGGACACCAGTGCTGCTGCCCGGGTTAGGATGTTCAACTCTTCCCAGAGATGAAAACAGAGATCAAAATCAAAAACAATTTTAGACCTCCAATTCTGAGAAAATCTCTGCAATACTGAAATACACAAACATTTTGTCTGCAGGCAACTGAAAATGAAATAAATGAAGAAGTACAGTTGGAAGAGTAGCTGCACAGCTATTCTAGGATTCTTCATGTGACAAGACTTATTTACAATTTCCCCTAAAAATTATTTCCTCAATGAGTATTTCAAAATACTGTCTTCATCACAGACATATCATTTTGCAACCTTTGGCATCAACTGAGGAATCATCTTAGTGTAATTAAAATAAAACCTAGATTCTACCACATTATCAGCTTTAGGACTGCCTTAATGAAAACAGCAAACCAAGTAGAAGAGGGATTTGTTCCCAAAGAGAAGATAATACCCTGGAGCCAATTTTAAAAATCCTTGAAATAGGGGGGAATGAACACAACTCCTTATTGCTTCTACTGAGCCAGCAAACCTCACTATTACACACTTCAAATGAGTTCTATTTCTGCCCAGAAGACACATTAGACACAGCAAAGAGAAGCAATGTACTGCTCTGTCTGCTCAAAATGTCATTTCATCCACACCATCACAGAAATACCATATACAACATTTAAGAAAAACCTTTGCCCTGTGGGCTAAAGCTAGACTGATTTGTTTTTTTTAATACTTGAGAAGCTAACTTGCTTGTAAAGGAAGGTAGTTTGAAACCCAAAAGCTTAGATTTATGCATTAAAGATTTTAGAAACATTTTAGGCTGGAAAGAAGATTAAAAAAAAAAATCAAATCAAATATTTTGGGCTGTGTTAAGAGATTGTGTTTAAAAAAGTCACAGAAGGCAAGAAATGCTTTTAAAAATTGCAATAATCCAGGGGTCTCCTGCCTTGAACACCTGAAGAAGTAAAATAAGAAATCCCCAGCACTTTTACAGCTTTGCAGATATTTAGATGACCAGAAGCATACTACACGCTGGTCTTCTCAGCTGGTAAATGGAACATCATCCAAGGGAGAAGGTCTTTTTTTGTCCCTTGGGACACTACAACACATGATGTTTAAGTATTCCTGAACATTTAAAAACTTATTTAGTGTATCAGAGTTTTGATTTATTTGATAAAGCAGTACACAAAGCCTTTGTTGTACAGTCCTATTATCTAGCAGAAGAAATACCAAACCAGGCTTGTCTTGAAAAAGTAAACACAGCTCTCCAACTAGAAATTCCAGTACACCAATTAACTAAAATTAATTCTTACTATTTGGCATGCTAGTATACTGTGCAAAAGTGTTTTTAAAAATAAAATCATTATTAATAAAAGTTATCAGCTACTTGGGAGAAAAAGTTACCTAAAACTACCACTTCAGTAACAAGTTTTTGTCACATAATGATTCAGTCTCAAATAAAGTATATGGACCTATTCAATCACTTCTAGTCATTGGAGCAATTGATATTCAGCTAGTGTAAAGATGCAAAGACAGCAAATTATGAACCTGAAGGTAAGAATAACAAAACTTATTTTGAATTATCCTTTAAAGGCTCATCCAGAAGTCAACAAATATCTTAACAGCAAATATGGCTGTGCCAACAACTAGAATGCCAAACCGTATAAATGTAAAAATGTTGACCACAGTTAAACTTCAGTGTCTTAGATCAATGACCATCCAATTAGCCCTTTGATAAAGAGGTACAGATTTCAGTGAGGTAACTCTCATAAAATGACTATGATGTTGTATGAAGATCTGTTTCACCAGCTTACTGTGCTTCACTTGAGATATCACAGAATATTAGGAGTTGGACAGGGCCTCCAGAGATCATTGAGTCCAACCTCCTGCCAAAGCAGAATCACCTACAGCAAGCTGCACAGGAACACATACAGATGAGTTTTGAGTCTCCACAGGAGATTTCACAGACTCTCTGGGCAGCCTGTTCCATTGTGCTCCAGCACCTCACAGTCAAGAAGTGCCTCCTCACATTGAGGTGGAACCTTCTGTGTTTTAGCTTGTACTCGTTGTTCCTTGTTGTATCCCCAGGCACTACCACAAAGAGACTAGCACCTTCATCTTGACACCCACCCCTCAGATATTTATGGATGTTGATAAGATCCCATCTCAGCCTTCTCAGAACTTTACAGCCCCAGTTCACCCAATCTTTCTTCATAGGAGAGACGTTCAGGTCAACATATATGGATATATTCTTGCTGAGGTGCTTCAAATATAGATGTTCCATATGTTGGTAAGACTAAAAATTAACTCTTCAAGAGATTTTATCATTTAAGACATTCAAAACAAATACTAGCCTGTATAGATTTTTCCAACTAAGTTCATAAAAGCAATGATTAACATATCATTCCTTAAAACATCAAGACAGAGATCCTGATGGAGTTCTTTGGCAGATGTCACTTTGTAGGAGTATTTTGAAAGTGCTGAAGAGGAGTTTAACAATCAATTATGAAGGAAGACATTAATCAAAAAAGGAGAATAACAGTGCTAGAAACCATTAACTAAATAAACTGATATAATGGAATTACAATACATCAGTTTCACATTAATGGGAATTCCTTCATTTGATGCCCTGATTACCTTACATTTGTGGTCATACTACATATACCTTATTCAGTGTACCACAGGTCCAAGTGCCTGACCAATTCAACAACTAACCAATTTTGCAATGAAAATCTGGAAACACTGCAACTTTCAACTAGTTTTGGTGTCAGCCTTAGAAGCTGCTGAATTTGGAGTTACAGTGTTGGCTGATCAAATAATGCATTATTTGACTTACTGGCTTCAAAGTGTTTCTCATGCTATGATTAAAGTGGTTATATGCAAACACTTAAAGCAGTACTCTTTTTTCCCTAATATAGGTAAGTGATGTCTTCCTAGTAATTGTGGAACAGTTTAAATGGAGAGTAAAAGAAAAAGCAATGGATCTGGCATTACTGAAATGGAATCATACTTGTGCTCCATTATACAGCTACTCAGACAAGAAGAGATCTTACTCAACTCTGCTGATGTTTGCACATATAAAAGTAGTCTTTTTAGACAAACCATAGTTTTCCATGCTAAATACAACATTTTCCAAACAAAAAACTGTAACTGCAACACCAAGTGACATTTCCAGATACAAATTAGAATTACAGTAAGCTACATGAGAATATCTTACTATTAACTAAGGACCCAATGCCAAGCATCAACAGACATGAATAAAAACATTACAGAAGCAACATTACGCAGATCAGGAAACCTGTATTTTTTAAACAGCTACTTTCCATTTCATTCTCTAGGTACTAGAAAGTTGTGATATCATCACACAATATAATTAAGAATAAGCCCAAGAACAGTCAAGATTTGAACAATTACTAAATGGAAATCACCTCTGGGAAAATTACAAAATGTGATAGTTCTATTAGTGGGAATAATGAAAAAGGAAAAAATAGTTAAGCAATAGTAGAAATTCCATCTACACCCTACAGCCAAGTCTGCAGTGAGGATTCATCATGAATGAAATGTACCCTTATCTCCCTCCAAAAGGGATGATTAATTTGACTTTGCACTCACAGCTCTTCAGAGATACAACTCGCTCTTTAATTGGTTCAGACTTTAGAGCAGCAAAAGCATTTCCTTTGTAACGTATTTGTTAACTATTTGCACTTAGTGAAATTAAAAAACCTAAAGAAATTTGCTTCTCTGTTGTCTCCATCTAATTTCTCCTGTTATCTAATCTGTACAGTTTAAGAGGACTGGCAAGATCCGCCTCTACAGGAAAGTTGCACAGAAAATGCTTCCTCCTTGGTAACTTCCTCACCTGGTGCTAACCTCCTGTAATACTTCAGTGATACAGGAGATCTCAGTTTCTGTATTCACATTATTTAGTTGATTTGTTATGAGTTGTGACAATCAGAAACTTTAAATTAGTCATACAGTTTACAACTATAGAGTTGTACTTACATTTATTTGGCTTTTCAAAGATTCATGGAAGAGAAAACCGAGTTGTGCAACAGCTTCCTTCACATCAGTAATAACACAAACTTCTTGTGATAGATTGTCTGTGATCAAGAAAAAAAAACCTTCAGTATTTCATGCAAAGGTGTCTCAATCAAAATTAGTAATCTCCTAAACATTACCTCCAACCCATATACTGCTATCTCTTGACAGAACCTTTTCAACAGCTGTAAATTTAGTTTCGAGATGACTGACTTCAAGGCACAGTTAATATAACTACATATATATATAAATTGGATCTCATATATAAAATTCACAACACAATGTATATGATTTTGTATAACATGAAAATATTACATCAGGCCTGTCCCCAAAGCCTGTTTAAAGAAAAGGCTATTATAAAAGGTATTTATTCAGGTCTACATTACTAACACTAGGTGATACTCAAGAATGCAATTTATTGAAGACTTCAACCACTGAATGTCAAAAATATCAAGGAAAGCAAAAAAAAAAACCCCTCCAACATAACAGCAGAAAAGTATTGAAGATACTGTTCAGGGAAACTGTAGAAGTAAGTTTACCTCAACATCAAAAAAGCTGGAGATTCAGTGACCAATATCCTGGTACTGGGAATTTCTTATTTTACTCGTGGGGGGGAAAAAAAAAAATATTTTGTTGGTCCCAGGAATAGTTTCAAGTTATTGCCCAATTTGCTCCATAAAGCAAATTTCCCAGAAAAGCAGTATTTTCCCTTCAAAGTTTCAAGATTCAGTGAGCATTTTCCTTTCTTTAAGAAAACAAAATGATCAAGTCCAGAAATCTCACTGCTAATTCAGGACTTTACTCTTTAGATGTTAAATTAATATGCAGAGCAACACAATAAGATTTCAGTGTCTTTAGGGTAGACATTCCATAAGCAACTAGAAATTCCACAAATGTGAGGTCTAATTATGTTTAAAGCAGACTTCAATGAATCCTCAGGGACAAAAGTATACCAAACACCACCACAAAATAAATTAGTAGTGAAAGACATAAAAGCAATTATAAAAATATGGCCTAGCTGTTCTTCAAACAAGGCTGAAAGTTAAGATGCATATTTGTTGCATGTGGAAAGGTTTGTTTTATAATTACATACCACACCATAAGCTCAACTGGGTGCATTACTTCAGTAAACATCCCACTTTCTGTTCTACACTCAAAGACTTCTTTACAAAAATAGGCACCAACTACTCTTGCAAATTACATTTAAAGCTCTTGCAGAGTTAACATTATTGGGAATTGACTTGTGATATTTAAATCTTTTGTTTTTATGTGCAGGAAAAGTAAATTAACTAATGAGGAAATGAGAAGATAATTACAATGATTTTATGAATCCTGGGCATTCATTGTATCCAATATTTAGAACGTGACAACAACAGTCATAGCAAATGGCTTTTTTTCAAGTTAGCAGGAATGGGAAGACGAGAAGAAAGAGAGAGAACAATAAACATCTGCTTATAAACCATCACAACCAGATGAAAGTAAGAAGTTAAAAAATCCAAAGGCAGTTCTCACAGGGCTGGAAACGACACCATATTACCAACACCGTGAGGGAAATTTTCTTCCCCTAGATTTACTGGGCAAAACAATATACTGAACATGCATCAAAGTTGGTATCTACTTAATACAGAGTAACTTT
Source organism: Tricholaema leucomelas (assembly GCA_013400475.1). Classification (NCBI taxonomy): domain Eukaryota; kingdom Metazoa; phylum Chordata; class Aves; order Piciformes; family Lybiidae; genus Tricholaema lacrymosa; species Tricholaema leucomelas. Next base: position 682,447 of record WAAF01012085.1, read on the forward strand.
ATAGTCTAAAAAAATGGGTCAGTGGGAAACCATACTAAATTAACTTGTCATTAGCAGCAAGATACTGGTGGGAAGATTGAAATCAGAGCAAAAGGCACTTGAGTTTAGTAGTGTACATGAAATGTAAATACATCGCAGACAGAAGATAGACGTACGTAATAAACCAGGCTGGCATATCAGATTTCAAGAACTCAGATTCTATTGAACTAAGTAATTCAATGAAGAATGTCAGATTGGAGCTATTACAAAAATCCACATGTGGTAGAAGTCTGTGGAACCCAAAAAGGCATCATAACCTACACCCAGAGTATTCTCTTTAAAGAGAAGTCAGTTATCAACAGCAAGCGTCAAAAGTAACCTCACATATGGCAGCTCATAGACTGCAACTCTAAAAGCCCATCTGACTTCTCTCCCCTGCCCCTTTAAATCTCTATCTTCCTATAATGTAAATGAGAGACAACTACCAAAAAAGTAACTATGACATGCACATTTAATTCATTAAAAAAGCAAAATGAATAGAATAGAATCAACCAGGTTGGAAAAGACCTCCAAGATCATCCAGTCCAAGCTATCACCCAGCCCTATCCAGTCAATTGGACCATGGCACTAAGTGCCTCATCCAGTCTTCTCTTGAATGGAGCAGGAATGTAGTGTTACGGGATGGAAGTCTATTAATGAGGTATGAAAAAGTAGACATCACTGTAATGCACACACTGAAAAGATGCTGCATGCTTTTAAATGATCAAGTGTATAAAGGAAGCCTTGGAAACCATCGTCATAAAATCAACAGTTCTACTCTAGCTGAGGTTTAAACCAAATTTCCATTTAAATCCCAACTGTTTGAAGTGGCCAAAAAGATCCATATGGTAATTTGGATAGTCTGTATCTTTGCTCTATTGTGAGAAGGCAGACCGAGAGGAATCTTCCTTCCTGAGACTGCCACTGTCCCACCTCTCAGTTACTTAGCATAATCACATTGACTCCACTGAGTGCAGCTTGAGAGCTGGTTGTTACCCCCACAGATTTTGTGAGTTCCTCTGACTGCCATTGGAGCAAACCACATACACCATTTCATTCCTGGTGTTCACAAGTCTGTCTGGGTCAGACTGAACTAAACAGTCATTCGGGAAAGCCATATCATGGCCACAGCAGGAAGAATTTTAACACTCAGCTAACAATATGTTTTCTATCAAACTGAGAATGTCAAGCCTCGTTGCTCAGCCCCTTGTCATACCCTGGGCACTTGAAAACCTTTGAGGACAGAAACTGCACAGTCTCAACCTGTTAACTACTTGATTGTCCTTGTGATGAAAGAATTACTGATCTTCCTGTGCTGGAACTTTCCTTCATTCAGTTTCCACCTTACACTTTCTGTCCTCCCCATCATGCACCACTCTTCTACTTCTCTACTTTCAAACTGTAATTCCTTTTTTTTTCCCCTCTCTCTTGCTATTACATTACCTATTCAAAACTCTCTCTTGCTTTGATTTAATCTTCACTTAGTTTAAACTTATTTCCTTGGAAACTTCCTCTTCCCAGTACATGTCTCCCATGGCTTCTTCCCAGCTGTACTTGCTTATGGAGTTACCCTCCTCATCCTGCATTACATTCACCATTCACTCAGAGCATTCTGTCTGTTGCATAGAATTACAACTAGTTAACACTTTACACTGAAAAATTCTGTTAGGTAAACATTAAAATTCTGTATCAAGAAAGCTGTAGCAATTTTCTTCATTAAAGACAAATTTGATAAATGATTCTACAATCTGTTCCACTGAACCACCTTCTCTTCCCAGGAGAAAACTTAACTTTCCATTTTGCTATGCCTTTCTTTGATATCCTGCAAGCTTTAGATCAAATTATTCAGTAACACCTGGTACAGTCTTTATCCTAGGAGTTCATCCAAAACTATAAACCGAAATGTGTGTCTTAGCTAGGTAGTGTATTAAGTGTACTCTAACAAATCACTTAAAAGAACAGAATAGAATCAATCAATCAGGTTGGAAGAGACCTCCAAGATCATCCAGTCCAACCTAGCACCCAGCCCTATCCAGTCAACTAAACCATGGCACTAAGTGCCTCATCCAGGCTTTTCCTGAACACCCCCAGGGATGGTGACTGCACCACCTCNCTGGAAACCATGTCACAAAAAAGCAGCAACTTTAATTGAATAAAGATCAGAAATACTACATCCTAGTGAGTGAATATTGTAAGGATAAAGATACATCTGAATGGCAAATTGGTTTCAGCCCAGAGACATTTTTTTTTCCTTTTAATTGCACATATATATTTATACATACACTTATTTTTCTAAACACATGTTCTGAACCAGGCCATTCTTGGTTTACCACTGCAACTCCTACCATTTTAGAAGCACATGGCATTCCAAATACTTGTGAAGTTGGCAGTGAATTGAAATTAGTAAACTGAGTTATCGGAATTCCATTTTCACTTTGTATACAGCAATGGAAATTCAGTATGGTTCTCTCTAGCATTTTTGGGATTTCACAACAGAGATGTTTCTATCACCAAACGCAGAAGAGAAAATAAACAAGTACTGCCAAACATTTAGTTCATCCATGCTCCACAGAGTTGAAATTGCTAACAATTTTTTATTTACACACTCCACAATTCTTTGTAGCCACAAAACCCAGAAGCCAAACTTGCCACTGCCCCTTCTAGTATTAGCATACAAAGAAGAATTGAAGCTTGTGTGGTAGAACACAAGGAAGATGCCTGGTTTTACCTGACAGTAACTATTCTCTCTCCCCACCTGGCAGTCTATTTCTTTGCCTAACAGCAGAGAAGAGCCACTGATTAATGACTGTGCCTATGAAAATGCAGCCTACCTCAATTAAGTTGTCTTTAGGTGAAAAAAAAGGGCTTTTTTTCCCAATAAAATGTCATACAAGTTCTTCATATGACAAAGTATCCAGCTTCCAACAATCAAACAGTTTGAATGCATGAGAATATTTTTGTTGGCACTTGCAGGACATATTTGTATCTACATTAACAGATACTTATTTTGCTCTCACTTTTGGCTAAGTATCCAGCCTGCAAGTGCATGTTCCTGTGAAAAAGATCAGAATGGCCTTTAAGACAAGAAAAAGGAGGAGGAGGAGGAGTGAGAATCTAAGTTACAAACTTCTCCTGAGAAGCCCCATTTGAAAGTTTACGTGTTAGAACTGGAGTTCAAAGATACCTACCCTCAGGGCAGTCGTCCTAATGGAAATTTTTTAGGATGTTTTGTATTAGCCTGATCCTAACTACATTTCTAGATGAGTCACCCTTATTATAAGACAATGTTTTCTTCCTTCAAGACTATTAAAAATAGGCATGTGCCACCTTGTCTGCATACTCCACAAGTTCATACCTGCTTAAGTCAAGGAAAGCATTAAATTTACTGTTTATAAAACAAATCATGTTAGGACTCAGACTTTCCTAATGCAGTTATAGAGGACTTGACAAACTCAGCAAATTAATAAGACATGTTTTAAGAAAAGAGTCTCAAAAGATAACAAACTCATTAGTCTATTCACATTAGTGAAGTGTTTCTTTGTATTGCCTTCTATTCATACGAATGATATCCATGTATACATAAAGATCTGAAGTACCAAAAACGTATCCATGCCTGTCTATTTTTCTTATTTCCAACCGAGCCAAGTTTAGCAAGCTCAAATTTGTCAGTAGTTATGCCTCCTGAAATCAAGCTGTGCTTCTACAAAACATTTGAGACTTGTTACTTAGGTAGAAATCCATTTGGAATACAGTTGACAAAAGAAACAGCCTCATTATCACATGACTAACTTCTTTTTAGACACAATTTAATTGCCAAACATACTACCAGAATAATTTCCCTGTATCAGATTTAATTACAGAATTACATTTTACTATCTATACAATGGACAAAAATGCAAGAGTACTTCAAAAAATAGATGTTATTCTACTATCAGGTTTAACTGAACCACAAAGAACCCATCCTTCTACAAAACTGTCTAGAGGCACAAGTGTAACCTTAGCATTCTAACATAAAAAAATCTAAGTACTTAAAGATCTCTTGAAGTTCAGAGTTTCAAGAAAACAAGTTATCATTTAAATCAGAATGGGAACAGTTGGATGATCAAAATAAACATTTTATGTACAGCTTAAGTGGATTTTCTAAATAAAAATAAGAGCTGTTTGGGGTTTGTTTTTTTATATTAACTCATTCTCTGAACCTGAAGGAAAGCAAGTTTCAGTCACTAATAGATAGAATTGCAGGTGACATGATAATGGAATCACAGTCATGAAATTAAATGTGTACACTAACAAGTTATTCATCACTGCTGAACTCATCCAAGGATAAAATCTGCATCCAAAGTAAATTGGATCATCTAATAATCAAGAAATCCATTGTGAAGGCAAGAACAGTAGAGGGGAGCCCATGTGAAACCAGTGCTCTTAGTACCTACACCTTCCTAGCCCACACAGTTAGCTTCTGGAAAATCTCTAGGGGGTCTTCACAGCACACAAGGTGCCATGCCAAGAGCTGGTACCTTGCAGCCCAGCCTTACATTGTCATGCAGGATTTTCCTCTTCAGGTGCTCTATGTGGCCTGCACATGGAGCCTGAATCCACCCTAATACATGATACAGGACTGTACTACCCAGCGTGCAGTACCACATTTCATTCCTGTGTTCTCCTGAACGTGACACAAAGAACCAGTCATGTAGAACACTATCCCATGAACAACACCATTTACATACAAGGTGAAACATCATGTTAGGAAGAGGCACCCTCTTCTCCTTCAAGGTAGGAAAGATTGCTGCCAGCTAAGCTCTGCAAGGTTAAGAAACACCAGCAGCCAGTGCCAAGAGAAAGAGATGCAAAGATAGCAAATGCCACATGGGAAGGCAGCTATTCCTGTCATCAGTATGCTTTTTGGGGAGCTACTGGCATCTCATTATTCCTAAGAAGAAAAAGGAAAAGGAAAAAGACAGAACACTTGTTCCTGAGGATGGCTGAAAGGAGAAAGTATCTGAAAATCTATAACCATGAAGGTCTTGTGCAAGCCACAAACAGCAGCACATCAGTATGTTGGGAACTTCTGCTAGCCAAGGCTGTATCTCTGCAGCAGTCAGAATCAGCACCAAGTCCTCTCTGGAGACTGCTACTGAAACCATAAGAAACACTGCACGCTGCTTTCTTGCAGCAGTTCTTTCTGTCAGTCTCCATCACACACTTCTGTGGCAGTAGCAAGTCTCTAACACAGAAGCTCACAAACAGTGAGTAGCTGCCACACAGCTGACAGCTATGTAAGTAGTGGGAGAAAGCACAAATGGGAAATGCCACATACTGACCTCTGGAGAGGCACTGTGATACAGTCAATTATTCAGCTAGTAGGAATGGGCTAATCAAGCACACCTTGGCTTGTAGGATGGTTGCCATTCTGGAAGGTGACCTGTTCTTGAGAGTCTCCCAGAGGCAAAGCACAACACACTAGAACATAGCTATTGCGATTTCCTCTATGAAACTATCAATGGTAAGACTTCATGATGCAACATAGGACACAAACACTTTCTTCCTTAAATATGCTTTCCTCTATGTGTGGCACAAACTAAATAAAATGCTTGCCTAATATTAATTCATATGGATCAACTGCCCACTACAAAACCAAATCACGCTATATCAACCTGAAGATACGGTATTTAGTCTTTAGAAGGGCACAGAAGAGATAAGGCACAACTTTCAAACTGCAGACTTGGATTACTAACAGTGTCTATTCAAAACCCCATTAAAGATAATTAATGATGTAAGATAAATCTGTTAGAGGGTGTCCTGATTAGCTATGGAGGACTTACGCAGCTTGCATAAGGAGTAAAGAACATGTACAGCTTCCCCTTCTTGAACTCATGCAATGCAGCAGAAAGCAAACAAATTTCACTGACCTTAAAGTTTTAAATGATGACTAAGCATAAAGATTGCTGAACACTAGATGAGTGAAGATCAAGTAAGACCTTAATCTGATTTACCACAGTGAAGGCCTTCAGTTCTACTTAAAGCTACATAATTCTTTTATCATAACCAACAGTTGGAAGAGATTGGACTGGGTTTAGTGAAAACACAAATGTGGAAACATGATCAAATGCACATGTAAAATATGCATCTGTGAAGAGAATGACTGAACATTTACAGCATTTTTGCTCCAGTTATTAATAGAAATAGTTCAGCTTTGTGAATATTCCTTTCATTTGAATAAAGCTGTATCCTTACTTTGCACTCAAGCAGTTTTAAAGAGAGCTTCTTGGAGTGGATCCTATCTTTTAATAAATTACAACTGATCTTTAATAACTTAAGAGGTTTCTGAAGCCTTTGTATGCACAGAAGCGTGGAAGTTTATTTGCATGAAGGCTGCTGTGTTGTTTCAAGGTTATCATTTTTTTGGAAATGTGTGTATGTGTAACAAAATTAGCATTAAATACTATAAAACCATTTTAATTGAATTACTTCAAAGCATTACCAACCTACCTGTTTTTCTTTTAAGTAATCTATAAAGAAGAAAGGATGGCACTGATTCAAAGAATACAAGAAGTCATCTTTATAACTAAGAAAGGGCAGAGAGGGACTTTGACAATCTGTGCTATATACACTTAAAATGACAGATAATACTTAGAAGAAATCTGTGCTGTAAACCCATGTATATATATTCTATTACAATTAGGAATTCAATGAGAATGGGGTAATGGGAACTGTGTGCAGTTCTGGAGCCCCCAATACAAGAAGGACATGGAACTGCTGGAGCGGGTCCAAAGGAGAGCCACGAAGATGATCAGAGGGCTGGAGCACCTCTGCTATGAGGACAGGCTGAGAGAGTTGGGGCTCTTCAGCCTGGAGAGGAGAAGGCTTCGAGGAGACCTTATAGTGGCCTTCCAGTATTTGAAGGGAGCCTACAGGAAAGCTGGGGAGGGACTATTTACACGGTCTAGTAATGTTAGGACGAGGGGGAATGGGTTTAAGCTGGAAGAGGGGAAATTTAGACTGGATGTTAGGAGGAAGTTCTTTACAGTGAGGGTGGTAAGGCACTGGAATGGGTTGCCCAGGGAGGTTGTGGATGCTTCCTCCCTGGAGGTGTTTAAGGTCAGGCTGGATGAGGCCTTGGGCGAGCTGCTCTAGTGGGAGGTGTCCCTGCCTGTGGCAGGGGGTTGGAGCTGGATGATCCTTGAGGTCCCTTCCAACCTAAACCATTCTATGATTCTATGATTCTATATTTAGACTGGGGGAAAAAAGAACCACAATTTTTTTTTTATACCATTACTTTTGCACTTCTCAAAAAATTTAAGCTTCTCTTTTTTCCTACTGATCTATCATTCAAGGTGAAGTGCTAGTTCCAATTCCTATTCATGAAGGAGATGGTTATTGCTTCATTTTAGATCATGCCACACCACAAAATCCCTCTTTGGCATTCGCTCTATTCGCTGATTCGCTCTATTAACTACTTTTTGTCTATTCAGCCAATTTTGCTTGCATGACAACCACAATAATAATATTTGAGCTTTTAAAATTTATATTCACACTGAATTATTTTATCCAAGGAAAGATAATTTTAAATATTTTTCCCAGAGCATAAGAATTTGAGAATTATTTCTTTTAATGCTTTGACAATCACTGGGCCAACTCAAGAACTCATCTAGATTCTATTAGTGAAAAGCTCTAGTTGACAGAATAAATCGTGTCAGCATGAAGTCTGTCAATTTCCAATGGCTACCAAAAGTAAGTGGAGAAACCTCCAAAAAAATGCACATTTTCAAAGTTTTTCCAGTATAATTCAGATGACAGTCCAAATTTCAAAGCTTCTCATAAGCTTGAATAAGTTAGAAATACTATTCTGAAAATATTAACCCAAATAATTTCTGAGACTAAATATTCTGCTCAGTAACTCAATGGAAGTTGATGAAAAGCACTATTTGTAAGCCTAGAGATGCTCCTATTGGCAACTTCAGCTGAACAAATGATTCCAAGGAAATGAAGAACAGTCTCCCTTCCAATCTCCCTGCTTTGTAATAAAATATCTGAGAATCCTAAGAATTTCCAGGCTTTCCAGATGTTCAGATGCAATTATCTGTATTTCAGTTTCTGTCTATTGCCTGTTCTGGTTTTGCTGAAAACCAATGAAGAGGCTAACTCCATCTTCTGCACTCCCCTCTCTCTAGCATTTATACACATGGATAATGTTTCCCAACCCTTTTCCTCTCTAGGCCTAAGAGTCTCTGAGCATCTTCTTTTATGACAGATACCTTCATCACTGTCATGACCTCATGCTTGACTCTCTCCAGTGTGACATACCTCCCCTGCACAGGGGAGCCCAGAACTGAACCCAGTACTCAAGATACAGCCTCACCATTGATGAGCAGATGGAAATATCACCTGCACAGACCTGCTAGCAATACTCTGGTTACCATAGCCCATAGGGCACATAAGGGCACATTGCCAGCTCCTCTACAGTTCTGTCCTCCAGGACTGCTCAGAGCTTTTTCTGCAATGCTGATACCCAGCTGGTTAGCTCCCTGTCTCTCAGGAGTGTTTCTCAAGTGCAGAGGGTTTGCATGTTGCCTTGCCAAATCTAACAAAACTCCTGTTCACCCTCTTCTGCAGCCTGTCAGGGTTCACTAGAATGGCAGCACAACCACTTGGCCTATCAACTACTTCCAGTTCTACATCCTCTGCAGACTTGCTTTGCCCTATCACTCTGATCTTTATTGAAGATTTCAAACAGCATTGACCCTTCATGACTGGGCTACAGCTGGAGCTTACTGTTAAGAGTCTGGCAGTTCAGCCAGTTTTCACCTGTCCTCACTGTCCACTCTTTTTAGCCTGTACTTCAGTTTATCAATGAGAGTATCACAGGAGACAACATCACTAGGCTACTAGTTTCATTATAGAATCTTATCAGATTGGTCACACACAATTTCTCCTTTGCAAATTTCATGCCAACTACTCCCAGCCACCTTCTTATCTTTCATGCACCTGGGAAAAGTAACTTGAAAGCTAGAGGAGTGTGGAACCTCTAAGAATCCAAAACGAAGTAAGATTCTTAAGAATTTCAGGCCCCCAGTTATGGAGATGAGATCCCATTCCCTGCCAAAAACATAACTTCCAAGGTTTCCCAGCTCTATGTCTCTGCTACATGCCTGAAAATTTTGGTCAGGTACTTGCATTAATGCATACTATGTGCAGCATTTGCCCACTGCCATAACCAGAAACTTCAAATTCGATGCATTCCTGAAGGTCTAGAGAAGCAGCACGCAAAACACCACAGTGATATCTAAGCTCTAAGTTTCAAGCACGTTTTCAGTGATAGAGCTGATCACAGCATTATCTAATTTATTCAAGCCAGAAGCTAAACCTGCACTGGAACTCTTAACAACAGAGCCACCTATGAACAACCAACCAGTCACTCATTATGTCCTAGTAAGACATGGATGTTGAGCTGCTCTTGAATAGGTATCACACTCTTTTGTCTGAAAAGCTATTTTTAATTTGAAGGGAAGATCTTGTCCCTTCATCAGTTTCTGGGCTTTTATCCTGTATTCTCAACATGGAATCAAGCTTTCCAGTATCTGAAGGGAGCCTACAGGAAGGCTGGGGAGGCACTATTTACAAGGTCTAGTAATGGCAGGATGAGGGGGAACGGGTTTAAGCTGGAAGAGGAGAGATTTAGACTGGATGTTAGGAGGAAGTTCTTTACAGTGAGGGTGGTAAGACACTGGAACAGGTTGCCCAGGGAGGTTGTGGATGCTTCCTCCCTGGAGGCGTTTAAGGCCAGGCTGGATGAGGCCTTGAGCAACCTGCTCTAGTGGGAGGTGTCCCTGCCTATGGCAGGGGGTTGGAGCTGGATGATCCTTGAGGTCCTTTCCAACCTAAACCATTCTATGATTCTATGATTGTAAGAATTACCAGAATCAGGGTCTGTCAGTTTACAATTATACAGCAGGTAGGAGGTCTTTCTTTCTACATTGGTTTTCAATTGAGCAAATCCAGATAAGGGTTAAATGTAGTCTTTAATAAACCACTGTTACCAGCACAAGAAAGTTAATCAACACTTCAAAGTATTTATAAATTAATGGAATACCTCAATATCATGCAATTGCTATACACATTTAGCTAACAAGCTGCTGTGTGCAAAAGAGTGAAGAGGCTTGAAGAGCTAATTATTTTTCAGTCTATTCCTTTGATTAGAAAGATGGTACACAACCAGAACTGAACTGCAAATGAAAGAAGAAAATGTTCATTCCTTATAAAGCAATTAAAAATTTATCTCAGTTTGACTCCAACACACAGTTTTTTCTAAGGTTCTCTGTTTTAAGTAAACAAATGTGAATAATGCCTAGTATAAGCATTCCAGTGAACAAGCTAAAACAACTTGCCCAAGCACATTTTATTAATCATAAAACTTTTTGTGAAGACATTTAAAACTACAGCACACAAGACTGTTAATTAGACTCAGAAATATGCAAACTGACAGCCACAAGGACGAGCACATACCCTTAACGATCGATTCAGCTGCATACAAATCCCGCTTGTAGGTCACCTAAAGGACAGACAAGCCCCATTAGATTTAACACAGCAGGAAGGAATGTAAAACCAATAAAACAATGCCCCCAAGGCAATTCTTTACATTTGAAATACCATAAACAAACGATATTGTCAATTTCTTAATTCCAGTAAAATATCACTGGCGAGTCACGAGAACAGAAGTTGTAGAAATTGCAACTCTCCGAGAAAAATCTGGTTTGGAACACTTAACATCTGCTTAGAACTCACCTCAAGCCTATTTTGAACCCTTTCAAGAATCATAAAAATATGGTATTGGATCTATCCATTCCACTTCACAATTTCGTTGTGAAATATTAATTTCCTGCAGAGCATGTAATCATAAAAATGACAACCAGGGAGAAACCTCTGTTTCTTTATTATTCATCCCAGGTGTAATTTTAAAGTTGTGCAAGAATATTGCTGTTAATTGGAGTCCAATGAATCAGTGGGAGTCACTGAGGCCATTGTACACTTCATTTGAGTTTTCAGAGGTTTAGAAACCATCAGGATCTTCTTGAAGAAATTTACCAGATCAGGTTAGATGATTGCCCAAGTAGCGCAACAGGCTGGGGACAGAGTGGCTGGAGAGCAGCCAGGAAGAAAGGGACCTGGGGGTGCTGGTAGATAGCAGGCTGAAGATGAGCCAGCAGTGTGCCCAGGTGGCCAAGAGAGCCAATGGCATCCTGGCCTGTATTAGGAACAGTGTGGCCAGTAGGATGAGGGAGGTTATTCTGCCCCTGTACTCAACACTGGTCAGGCCACACCTTGAGTACTTTGTCCAGTTCTGGGCTCCTCAATTCAAGAGAGATGTTGAGGTGCTGGAATGTGTCCAGAGAAGGGCAACAAAGCTGGTGAGAGGCCTAGAACACAAACCCTATGAGGAGAGGCTGAGACACCTGAGGTTGTTTAGCCTGAAGGAGGCTCAGGGGTGACCTCATTGCTGTCTACAGCTACCTGAAGCGNCATGTGAAAATGCAGTTTTCATCTGCAGTATATGCACACACCTCTATATATTAAACTCCAAAAGTTATGTTCTGATACATGAGATTATACTTCGAGGGCACACACTCCCATGATATTTGGGTGTCGGTTCAAAAGATGTAAATCACAGATAAACTGAAATCATGCTCTTGCTAAGTGTCATTGTTTCCTTTTTTGCCAGCCTGATCCTTTAAAAAAAAATACATAGAAACAGCTGCATAATAACTATATTTATAACAGAACTTATAAATATTTATAACACTGAAATAATTTGAATGTTCCTGCCTGGCTGTTGTCACTACAAAGAAAGATTTTAAGTTTGTAATTTGTTACCAGTAGGTAAACCAGCTATCTCTTCCTTGCTCTAACAGGAAGTGACTGATGTAATACTTTTTCTATTGCATTCTAAGCAGGCAGCACTCAGGTAGAATAATTAGAGTTTAACAACATACACCTACATGTAAGTCATTTTTTTCCCTGCAGGTTTCAGTCATTTGTTACATAGGCTGTACACCTAATAAATTGAATTCTTACAAATATCAGACTTGCTTTTTAAAAGATTCAAGGTCCATGTAAGATAACAGAACGTTAGGGGTTGGAAGAGAACTTCTAAGATCATCAAGTCAAATTCCTGTCAGAGCAGGATCACCTAGAGCAGGTTATACAGGAACACATCCAAGTGGGTTTTGAACGTCTCCAGAGGACTCTCCATAGCCTCTCTGTGGGCAGCCTGTTCCAGTGGTTTGTCACCACTGTCACCAAGATCTTGGGAGGGGACACAGCTGTGCCAGCTGACCTGAGCCGGCGAAAGGAGTATTCCATGCCATATGACATCAGCTGAGATATAAGTAATAACTGAAAGAATGAAGTGAGGGGTATTTGTCCATGGTGTCCGTCCTCCAGAGAAACTGCTACACAGAGAGTTCTGCTTCCTGGGAGTGACTGAGCACTGCATGCTGACAGGAAGTAGAGAATAACATATCTCTTCACTCTTGCTTATTAATACTATTCAATTGCTTCTACCTTGTTACTGGATTTTGCTATATTTTGCCCTCCCCCGTTCATCTAAGAAAGTGAGTTATGGAGTGCCTTTAGTGGGCATTTGGGCCCCAGCCAGGGCCAAACCACCACTTCCTCTTTATGCTTTTCACTCTGAATGTCTTCACAAGCCATAGAAGACCTCATGACTGTTAACTACAAAATAAGCCAAGGAAAAAGGAGAGAAGAAAGCACAGGTACTTCAGTGATGTGGCACCAGCATCTGTCTACCTTATGCACAGCACACACTTGCTGCTCTGCACAGTGGCTGCACACAAATGGATGCTGGTGCTGCTGTCACACACTGCACAATACTGTCAACAACCTCTGCAGACTTGATCTTGGATAGATGCCAGGTGCCCAAAGCTACTCTAACTCTGTCTCTCCTCAACTGGACAGGGGAGAGAAAATAAAATGAAATGGCTATTGATTGAGGTAAGGACAGAGAGATCATTCACCATTACCATTATGTGCAAAACAAGCTCACCTTGGGAAAATCAGTTTAATTCATTGCCAAAATCACAGTAAGGTAATGAGAAATAAGAACAAATCTTAGAACACCCTCCACTGACTCTGCCCTTCCTTTTGAGCTGAACTTCATACCCGATTTTCTGTTTCCTGCTCTTGAGCAGCACAGGGTCACAAATCCTGCCAGTAAACACACTCTGGTGTGGGCTCCTCTCCACAGGGTCCCAAGTCCTACCAGAAGCCTGCTCCACAGCAGGCTCTCCACAGGCTCACAGCCTCTTTTGGGCACCTCGACCTGCTCTGGCGTGGGGTCCTCTTCCCATGCAGGTAGGTACCTGCTCCTCTGTTGACCTCCCCGGGCTGCAGAAGAAACACCTGCCTCACCACAAACACAGGGGAATCTCTGCTCCAGCACCTGGAACATCTCCTTACCCTCTTCCACAGATTTTGGCATTTAAAGTACTGTTTCTCTCATTCTCACCCCTCTCTCAAACTTGCTGCTAGTCAGTTTTTCCCATTTCCTTTCCTAAATCTGTCATCACAGAGGCACTATCACCACTATTGTTAAGACTCAGTTTGGGCCAGAAGCAGGTCCATTCCAGAGGCAGCTGGCATTGGCTCTGTGTGACACAGGGAAAGCTCCTAGCAGCTTCTCACAGAAGCCACCTCTGTAGACTTCTGGCTACCAAGACCTTGCCACACAAATTCAAACTAGACTCTTTTACCTGGTCCACAGTATTTTCAGCTTTTCTACTTCAAACTGCCTGTCCATGATACTCTACATTTTACCACCAGCTAAAAGAGTTATCTGTCCAGCAACTCAGCACCTACAAAGAAGGTCCTTTTCATGTGTTCTCATTTTCCACATGTTTACTGGCCTCTTCAAAATCCAGTGCTACTGCAATGGGTCCAATATGCTAGAACATTAACAGCATCAGGATTTCATTTCACCAGCAATGCTGGAGTAGCACTAACACTTCAACAATTTTCTTTTACAACAAAGAGGTGCACAAGGGCAAGTCTAAAGAGTAACTAGAGACTAGCTACTAGCACTGTTCCTCAGAAGCTGAGGCTGGCAGCAATACTAAATATTTACTAATAATCTGGGGAAGGGGAAATACCTTCAGCTAAGTAGTAGATGACAGCAAATGGGGAAGTACTCTAAATGCTCAAGGGTACCAAACTCATTTAGAGAGATTCTGAAAGAAGAGAGTAAGGGGCTGAAAGTGTGAAATAGAGCAAAAAAAACACAGCATCCTGCACTGGGGACAGAAAAACCACATGCAGCAGTCCATACTGATACCACAGTACAGGAAACAGCTTCGCAGAAAAGGACTCTCCAGACAAGCTGAGGATGAGTCAGCAGTGTTCAGCAGGGCAGGAAAGAAGTCCAACTGACCAGGCTGTATTACTAGGGAAGCAGACTTTATTATAGGGAATACAAGCATTTCTGAGAACACATTAGAATACTGCTTCTAGTTTTGCACTAGTATAACGCAACGAGGAACAGGAAGAAGAAGAGAGCTGATAAGGCAGCATCAAAAAACAGCTTGTTGAGATGCTTGTAGATTCAATATAGTAATGAATAAAAAATAAATGAAAAAAAGAAACATTTTACAGTTGTGTGACAGAACAGTTACTGAGATTAATGCCCTACGATCCCAATCAGTGACATGGGATGCTTATTAGCAGCAGCAATGTATCCTTCAGCATCTGTACACACAGCTGCTTTGCCAGTTGTCAGGAACCTACAGATTATCAGATAGTGTGAATGATGTTTTAAAAAACAAAATTTAAGACCTCTTTAAACTGTTTTAACATTACAGTGTTACTGAGTGAAATTAACTACTCTAAAAATCAAACTTGTTAGTCATCTATTTGGCACCAGAGAAAAAGTAACATCCTCATGGGGAAAAATTGAATAAACAAAAAACCCCCCAGGAATAGCAGGAGAAAACTCAACTCATAAAATAATAGTTCTTTAGAGATTATGGATTTATAGTTTTACAGAATTTCAGGTTATTCAGGTACTTGGCTTTCCTACACCCATCTAAATACTGCCTTCATTGGTTATCTCAGGAAACACCTGCCTGAGTGTCTGCAACAATAAGCTCTAAGTAAAGGCCATACTTTTAACATTTAGAAGAGTCTATTACAATTGAAAACACACCTGAATGTTTACAGTAAGATGTACATTTTATGTTAAAATACATACAAAAATTACATATTATTATTGCCTTTACCTTCCAGAGGTCAGCTGGTCCTTCAACAAGTTTGGCATTTGTTTCACAGTATTTCAGAGCCAGATGCAAACATTCAGTTCCGTAGTCCAGGTCATAGTCTGTACACTGTTATAATTAAAAAAGAATAAATATTCTTAATTAGTCTTAAATCACACTTCTAAGCAGTAACAGATTTTCTTTCATTAATTAAACTTCATACTCAACAGTCCTGTCCAGAATAATACATGCTGCATTAAGCAGGTAGGTTCAGGATGAATGAGAAATAAAAGCCTTCCAAGAAGGCTATGCCAAACTGTACCTATCCAGCAACAAGTTACAGAAATAATGAAATTGTGTTGTGCTTCTTAAGTGTTTGTTTAGGTGCTGCAAGTATCTTGCTACACTTTTCTGTGGTTAACTTAATACAAGTGACATGTATAAAAAAATATTTTCCATGGAGTTGACACCCCAACAGAAGAAAACATCACCTTTCTAGTGATCAACTTTTAGAACACTGCAACAAGTTAATAAGTTGCAGAAGAGCAATTCTTCAAATGCCTTTTTGCTTTTGGTTTTTAAAGCCTTGAAAAAGGAAGGTAGTAACTAAGGCTCTTCCAATTTTCTTAATTATTTCTCCCTTTTCTCCAATTACCCACACACAAAAGAGCAAAGCTTCATTTAGGCTACACTATGATCTTTCCAGGTGAAAAAATAAAACAAAAATTTAAAGACAATAATTAAAACAAAGAAAACCTCAAAACCAACAATAAGCTCCCAAAACATCTATCCACTTTAATCTTCCAGAAGAGACATTTTTCTGTCTACACTCCCAAGTAGTTTGGCTTCCTATATTTAGGGAATATATAAATCTTAAGAGAAAACCAAGTAGGTAGCAGAATCTCCCAAGTCAAAACATAGACATGTACAACAGCAGGAACTGGTAGCTTACCAGACAGGACTATCACACGATGAATTGACCTGATTAAGGTAATAAAGTGTATTTTCATAGTCCTACATTACCTGCCCATCCAAAAATTAATGAGATGTAGCAAGAGATATTTTAAAACAGAATCTTGCCCAAAAATTTATGTATTTGACAAGACCACAGGCTGGCCAGCCCAGCATCCAGTCTCTAGCAGAGGCTGTCAGTGGTCAAGGATAGGCAAATATGAAGAAGGCAATCATATAGTCACACTTTCTCTCAAAGCTATTATCCTATCTTACAAAATATCTAAATTAAGTCCCTGAGGGACAAATTTAACAAGTGACTGCCTTCACAGTCCTCAGTGAATCAAGAAGCCTGAACTGACACAATTACTTTTTGAACAGCAATATTTTTTCCAGCACCCACATCTGACTCATCACTTTTCATTACATGCCTTGTTCTGACAGAAAAGGGAGTGTGGAGTTACCTCCACAGCCCTCCAAAATGCTCCATCACATATTCTTACACTTTTCCCCAGGTAAAGATATCAACATCTCTTCACTCTTTTAACATGTGGAAGCTACTTCCAATCTTTGACTTTTGTTGTCCTTTCTATTTACCTATTTATTGGTCAATTTTATAACAACATCCCTCTACAAACCTTTTTAGTTAGCCCACATCTCTCTACTACCCAGGAAAAAAAACTAGTATTTTTACTTCCTGTTCTAAAGGATTCAGCAACACAAAGAACTGCACAGGTCCCAGTACAGACCTTTACAAATCTCCACTGGTGATTTACTGCTACTGAAACCAGTTATGGACTTCACCTTGTTTCTTATCTTCTAACAAAACAATCAGCTTCGGTAAGCCCTTACTGTTAGCCCAAAACTTTATTTTCCTTAAAAGCCTTTGTTAAAAGTTTCAGTAAAACATCATGCTATCTGAGTAGGCTGTTAGCAACTTCAGCAACCTCAAGCAAGATGCCAGTTAACTCCTTAGAGAACAACAGTTAGCTCTGCCATGAAAAAGCTTCCCTCTTGAAAAGATGAAATAACCCTTCCACTGTATTAGCTTTAGCCATGTGTCTAGAAATCCATGTTTCAAATAATAAGTGTCCAGATTCTGTGCTCAGCAACTCAGCCTCCTTCAGGATTCAAAAACTGAAAATTGTTAGGGATGCAAAAATCCAAGTGGGTTAAGTAAGAGCCAAATGAGAATGCTGCAATATAGAATCACAGAATGGTTTGGGTAGGAAGGGACCTCCAAAGCTCATCTACACCCAGCCCTTTCTGCAGACAGCAGGAACAGCCTCAACTAGATCTGGTTGCCCAGAGCCCTGTTATGCCCCACATTGAGTATCTCCAGGGATGGGGTCCAACCACCTCCTTGGGCAACTTATTGCAGTGTTCCACCACCCTCATGGTGTAAAAGTGGTACTTTAACCCCCTGAGACTGCAGCAAAGCGATGCCTACTTGCCCCTTTTTAAAAATAATTTCCTCAAGAAGCTTAATAAAAAATACAAAGACATTTTCCTTTCTATTCTTGTTTCATAATCCACCTATGAATTTTGAGGAATTCACCAGCATTTCACATCTGAATTGCAATACTAAGACACATACATGTCCTGGAAAAAAAAAAATCAGTTCTTACTTCTGTATTATCTAAATTAGTCACTTTTGTCATTGTAGTTTGTTGTGACTGCAATCAAAAAGATCCTTTTATACAGCCCACTTTGAAAAGTTCTGCAGAGAAGAGGAACATCTTAGTTTTTCAGTACTTTGAGCGACAAAGCAGACACAGGAAGATGAGTAACTTAGAAAGACTTATTTCAGAACCCTATAGAAAACAGGAGTTTCATAAAGACACTTTGGAGTAGTTTTAAATCAAGCACAAATTATTTATATTCTTTAAACAATCCAGATCAAAAAGAGTCAAATACAAAGGAATAGGGAACTCCAGCCCAAAAATATAGAAAATGAAGGTCCAGAGAGAAACTGCCATTGAAACTTGAAATGGCCTAGTAAATTTTGATGTTTGTTAGCAAACTGTTTCATTGTTTTGTTTTTAAGGAAAATCTTCTGTGAGGAAACAAAATATTTTCTACTACTACAAATAACACACAGATTAAAAAGAAAATACATTTTTTTCCAGCCTCAGAGTGGAAGAAAAAAATTTCATGGGGAAAAGAAACCTGTGAAAAAAACTATTTTGAATTAGAATTAAATATTTTTTTTTGTAATGTAAGAGTAACAAAATCTACTAGGACAAGACTAAGCAATTCCAACTTCCTAACATGGTACCAATTACATATAATTAGTGGGGGGTACAGAAGTTCCATAAATTGGCTAAAGCATCTTGAGGTTATTGCTGGCTTCAAGGAATTAAGTATGACATAAAGCAAAGTAATAATTGAAAACATATTTCATTAACACTTGGACATTGTGACATTTACCACTAACTACCTAGAATTGTTTAATTCTAAACATATTGTCACATTGTACTCTTCTGGAAGTCAGATAACACTGATATCAAAGGAGAACAATGGAATGGAAGTATCAAGTCAAGACCTGCTTAATTTATGTGTTATCCATGCACTAAACAGCTCCAGAAGTGTGGTTGTTTGAGCTGGATTTCTAGCTCAGACATGAAAAAATTTGGAACAGAGAAACTTAGAAGTAGAAGCTCTGAGTGGAGAGATGAACATTCTAGGGATAGGCCATATAATGGCAACAATAGATATGTTAATATCATTTCAGTGGAGTATCAAGAGCTTTATGTCTGGAAGCACAGCCTGTACCTTCCCCTTGCTGCTTCTGCTGCGCCTGCAGCTATCTTCCACTGCTGCTGCTTTTGCTGCTTCGCCACCACTCGACCCCTTCCCCATCTTCCTTAAAACTATTATATTCTTCTGTAATAGTTTATTCTCCTTTTACTGTTATATTTCAAGTACAATTTTACTTTTCCTGACTTTCCAAAACTCTGTGTTGCAATGAGTTTACTCCACCAGGGGAGAGATTTGCCCTAACCCAGGACCTAGCCTAAGGTGCAGACTGTGAAAGCTTCTATATTGCTCTAAAAAAAAAAAATCATTTGAATTAAGGAACATCAGGGAGTGCCTATAATAAAAAGTTGTACAATATCTATGAGGAAAAATTCTTACTGATGCAGGCATGCAAACATTCTCATCTTAAGTCTTGTGTTTGTGTTTCATGGCACATCTAGAGCCATTTAACATTACAATCTGTTTAGAACTCTTAACATTTCTGGTCTTTTTGATCGACTTTAACATAAAGTTTAATGGAGTACAGTTAACCAAACTTGACATGCACACAACTGTGAAATAATAGACATGGTTTAAGCTGCAGACCACAGGTCTGAAATGACAGAAACAGCTGGAAATACTGGCACAAAAATGTATCAGAAAAACCCCAAGAGAACAAAAAGCACACCAAACCCCACCACATTAGTTTAGCTCTTTCACTGACACAGAAGGAAGTATTTTGAGCTGTTGAACATTGAAAAGCATTCTAATAGATAGTCTGGGGGGGCTGACTTTTTTGCCTTTGTTTTCTAAGAGTGAATGTTTGCCTGAAGTGCTACAGGTGGAGTGAGATCCACATTTTAGTCTTACACCAATGCTTCCTCTCCTATTCTCCAGATTAGTAAGTATTTTGATAGATAACATTGCTTCCTTAAATGCAAGCTAAGCTGTTGCTGCTTACCTGTAAATACAGAAAAAGGCATTAGAGAAAAGAGCAGCTATGTAGCCTGCATCTTCCTGGTACTTACTAGTAGATCATAAATTGAATTGTTTCCAACACAATACTGAAGCTGCAGAGAGGCAACATGCCACTCTAACAATTGCATTTACTGTTAACATGCACTGTTTTAACCTATCTTGAAAATGATAAAAGATTTTTAAAGGATATATGGAAACTGGTAACCGCACAGCAGAACAAACACAGATTGAAGAAAAAAATTCATCATAACATTATAATTATCTTACTTTTTTCATCATTCCTTAGCTCTAGAATAAAGAAAAAAAAAAAATCAGTGTCCTTTCAGAATAAACACAGATGAATTAAAAAAAATCATTACAGCATTAAATTTTTCCATCATTCCTTAGTTTTATAATCAAAGAAAAAAATCAGTATTCTACGTATTAACTGACAGAAAACCTAGAAGGTACCACTGTATAGGAGCAAACCTGAAAAGCCTGTAGAGAGCCAGCCTTTTACACTTCTACAACCACTAGCTATGTCATCTTTAGTTCTTTTAACACTGTCAAGTAAGTGTCTCCATTTCACTCTCCCATGTAAATCCATTCTATACCAATATCAGCAAACTTGCAATGAAAATG
This sequence comes from Tricholaema leucomelas, assembly GCA_013400475.1. Taxonomy (NCBI): domain Eukaryota; kingdom Metazoa; phylum Chordata; class Aves; order Piciformes; family Lybiidae; genus Tricholaema lacrymosa; species Tricholaema leucomelas. Next base: position 703,014 of record WAAF01012085.1, read on the forward strand.
CACAAGTACTTATTGACAGCAGAGCTTTACGATCTTTCCAGATCTTTGCAAATCAAGTGTTTCCAGCTGTAGTACCACAGTGCATCATGAACATTCATCACCAAGAACATTTTACTGAGTTGAAAAAGAAGCAGACAAGGTGTTGCTGAACCTGGCTTGGTCTATTTTATAAAGGTGGGTTTTTTTCTGTCACTTTCATTACTGCTGAATTTGCAGTGGACTTGCGGCAAGCTCCCAGCCTAGAGCAATACACCACAGCTAAATGAGAAATAAGAGAAGCAGCAAACAGATGGAGGAAACATGACTGAAGAAGCAATGAGATTAATGCAAGTTCAGATAAGCTCATACCTGAAACAATTTCTCATTTAATTAATTATTAACACTGCTGTTACACACATCCAGATGCAGTAGTGCTTCGCAGCGAAGAGAATAAAGATACAGCAATTCATTCTGTAACAGAATTAAACAAGCCTGGTTTTCTACAGATCTGCATCTGCCCACTCCCAGTGCCCTTCACTGCAGTGACTATAAGCATTCCTCCATATATGTCATGATTTTCTTGTATACTACCATTAGATCCCATGAACACTTCCTGAGTGCCCATTGAAAAATTTTGGTACTTCAATTTCTTCCAAGTCTACTATAGATCTATTAAGAGCTTATATGTTAGCTGCTTCCAAGAGCTCATGTGCTGAAAGCACATGTCCAAAAAAAGCAGATGGTGACAGCTGAACTCAGATTTCAGGCAGGGAGCTGTAGGCCTGAAGGTTCTGAGGTTCCAGCCTCCTCTCAGTGAAGACATTAATTTGTATTTCCCTTCTCCCACTCACCAATTTTACTCATGCAGAGATCAAGTAGGCTGCCCGGAGAGATTATGGAGTCTCCTTCTTCAGAGAGACTCCAAACCCACATGGGTTTGAAACATAAGGAGAAACTTTTTTTACAGTGAAGACGGCAGAGCACTAGAACAGGCTGTCTAGAGAAGTTGTGGAGTTTCCTGCTCTGGAGGTTTTCAAAATCCACCAGGATGCATTCCTGCACAGACTACCCTAGGTGATCCTGTTTTGGCAAGGGAGTTGAACTTGATGATCTCTAAAGTCCCTTCCAACCTCTAATATTCTGTAATTCTACGTCATTCTGTGAAATCTCTACACCTCAATTCCACTGAAATCATGATCTTAAGGGTCTTCTCCAACCTAAATGATTCTTCAAAATTAGAAAACCTGAACAAGATCTGCAATTAAAGATTTAAGAGAGCTAGCAATGCTTTCAAGGTGTCTTCTTAGTAGTACAGGTTACAAATGAATGAATAATTTTATTTCTTCTCTTTATAGAATAAAAATCCTAAGTCAATGAACACAGTCCCCAATGCCATCACCAGCAACCCTGTTCTATACTCCTACCATAGGTGTATGAGCTCCCAAGGCAATTCAGTTCTGTATTTCCTTCCTATTAGACTTCTTTTGAAAGCAGTTTATGATAAACTCTATTGAGGCTGACAATTACTGTTCACTGCACACAACTTGCTGCTAGGCAGTAGGACTCCCATATAAGCAATAGTGCAGAGTACAAACACACAGTGTGGGCAACATGATGCTTGGTTTTCCCATCACTGCTAGAAGTCTGAGCTACTAACAAAGGTTGGGGTAACTCCATTTCCCCCCTCCCCCTCTCCTTTAAACTTGAAAAACCTCAATGTCATAACATGTAGAAGCAGGAATTCAGCGGGAATTAAATGCATATGGGTGCAGGCAATACATATTTGTATCAAAGTTTGCACTTTTGAGCTTATGTTAAATTATTGTGTAAGATCTAGGAACACTTATGTGAGCACTTCAGTCCATTTTGGACAGGTTCCTCCTACATTTTTTTAAGCAACAAACCAGACTTGGTTCTGTGATCAAAAGATAGGATCTAAAACTAAGTAAATTGAAAACTTCATGTTTTCAGTATCACATTTTATGAAAACTGCTATGATTTGGATTTAGATTCATTCTACTTGGATTTAGATTCATCAGGCAATCAACAGCATTGCAACAGCAAAACTAGATAAGGAGAAAAGAGCCATAATATTGCCTGTCTTTTCCTAGCATTGATCTGAAAATGAAAATGAAGCTGAATATTGTGAATAACAGGACTAAATCCCACCCTCAGCACCCTTGAGGCTGACTCAGTGAAAGAAACAGAAAGATCAAAGTTTTAGGACTCTTTTGAAAAGGTGCAAAAGCCTTATTTTCTGCTTTTAAACCCATACCTTAAGATACTTGCAGATATCCCAAAGGATTATGATGGTAGTGCTTCTATCACTGCCTCAAGTGGAAACAAGGGAGGTTTAGGGTGGATATTAGGAAAATTTTCTTCACAGAAAGCATTGGAATACAGCATTGGAACAGGCTGCCCAGGAAGTTAACTCATCTCTGGAGATATCTGAAGACCACGTATAGGTAGTGCTTAGAGACATGGTTTAGAGGTGGACGTGGCAGTACTGGGTTAACAGTTGGACTTAATTATGTTCAGTCTTCTCCAACCTGATTATATGATTGAAGTCCATTCTTTAAGTCTTAATCTTATATAGAAGCAGTAGCAGCCAGAATAAGGGCATCTGCTAAAGCACATTATTTGCAGTGTGGACCCAAGGTGCTCTAGCAGCCAGACTGGCAACTGAGATAAATAACACTTGTGGTAGCCTCAGTTCAAGACATACAGAGAAAAAGTGACAGAACAGCAAAAATCAAACCTGTCTTCCTCTTTGTGCCACACGAGTAGATAGGTGCAATAGGATGAGAGGAGCTGGGTTTAACTTCTGCTAGGGAAAGATTAGATTGGATATCAGGAATAATTTCTTCACTGGAAGAGAGGCAAGACATTGGAACAGGCTCCATAGGGAGGTGGTAGGGTTGCCACCCCTGGAGATGTTCAAGCAGCACATAAATGTGGCACTTCAGTATGCAGTTTCGTGCTCATAGTAGCTGTGTTACAATTGAACTCAATCTTAAAAGTCTTTTCCAACCTTAATGGTTCTACATATTCCTAATGTTTCTCCAAATTGCACACAAACCAGCATAATGAAAATGACATTACAAACTAGAGCAAAGTGCAGCTAAGAGTTAGTGATTAATCAGAGACTTTGTAAATTAGGTCTTGAGTAATCATGCAATAGTAATGATTTTTTTCTCATGTCAGAAAGGGAGAGAGGAATCATTTTGAGTATGCAGGTGAACATGGAATTTCAGACATCACATATATACAATTTCAGCTTTTCAAAAAGTCATATCTGAGTCCAGGCAATCCCAAGCACTGACACAGGCTGGCCAGTGGCTGGCTTGAGAGCAATCCTGAAGAAAAGGACTTGGGGGTACTGATGGATAAGCAGTTCAATATGAGCCACCAGTGTGCACTTACAGCCCAGAAAGCCAGGTTGCATCAGAAGTGTGGCCAGCAGGTCAAGGGAGGTGACTCTCCCCCTCTAATCCATTCCAGCGAGACCCCCATCTGGAGTACTGCATCCAGAAACACTGAAATTATGCAAGATCATAAATGGCCTTTCAGTATTGTCAGTAGCTAAGAGATTAAAAGCTGTAGCATCACTATCTTGTTTTCTTTGCTCTCTCAAGCAGCAGATGACAATTTAGAAGGGTGGCTCCCCCATATGCTGGGTACAGTGATTCTTGCTCAGTCATCAGCTTTTAAGTCTGTGCCAAATGGGTGATCCTTGTGGATACAGTACTCTTACTGTAAACCAGCAAGAAAATTTTCATAATCCAGTCTAATTTTCAACTTGACTACTTTCAGTGTGTCTCCAAAACATACACCCTCCAAACGACATCTAAAGACAAAATGCCTCTTCACTGCCACAGAGATGTCAGATTTCACTCAGGGTGTGGGAGCTTTGCACCACTGCACCGAACTGTTCCAAGAGCTAATATGTGAATTTGCAAAGTGCTTTCTGATCCTACAGGATGAGGAGTGTCATAAAATGGAAGTAATTATCCCATTAGCAAAACAATTTTCTTCCTTTTTTTCTTATGCATGGCATCAGAATTTCTGCAAACATTCTTGTGGCAGAAATTAATCAGGGCAAGGTGGAGATTCATTCAATATCCTGGCCCTACCATTGTGCCAAAGAACTATAATCAAGTACAGAGCTATCTAAACTAGCAGAGTTTTTTCAGCAGACCACCAATCTAGCTTCAGGTTTTGAATAAAAGAAAGCATTACTGGCAGAATTCATACACTATACTTATCTTGGAAAGATTTGGGTAGGGTTTTAGTATAAGGAAAGAGGAAAAAATAAAATTACTCCTTGAAATCTCAGCAAAAAGCTGTTACAAAGATGCTAGATGAAATAATTGTAAAATCTGTCTGGAAAGACATCTCAAAACTACAACCTGAAGACTGTACAAATCAGGATATTCCATTAGTTGAAGCTGTCAACACTGTAATTTAAGGAACAGCCTGAATGCATCAGCTTGAAGATGAATGGAGAAAGACAGATCAAAATTATCTGCAAAATTCCATTATTGCTCCATTGCTATTTTGCATGAAAACCAAAAAATCTCCTATTTCCATCAGGAATGAAATGGAACCCAACTCGTGCTCTACTCAACCTCCAAAGAATAATTCTTTTGATGGCACTAAAGCCAGAGAGGAAACCCAAGTTGAAATGGAGTAAACAATGAAAGGATGCTGTTAACAAATTAAAACTTCTCATATAAGGAGAAATGACATACTAGGTTCCCACTTCAATGTTTAGGAGCTACCAGGATCCCTTGGCAAACAATCAGATCTAAAATACTAATGATTCATGGACAAATTGGCAGAAAGGCTTCATTTGTTAGGTTAGTTCATATGCTTAGATTACATATTGAAAAACTCAGATATTCCTCATCATGAGGAACTTACATCTGTATTATTGTATCCAAGTAAACGGAATAGGAATTTCAAACTGAAATAATCTATGCTACTTTACTACTCTGCCAACTAATTTGACTTGAACTAACCAAAAAATTATTCACAGTATAGGCAGATGTGTAGGACTGTGCCTGTAGGACTCCACATAAAGAAGAGCACTGTTTTGTAGTACTGTCCCAATAGAAATAATCCATATAGTAGATTAGTATTGTTTTAGCTAGCTCTTGCCTACTTCACAAATCACTGCTTGATGCAGTATATCAGACTACGGTTGATGAGAAGGAAGAAAACCAATAGAGACAACCTGGAAGGCAGAACCAGGCAATACAGGACAATGGCTCTGGAAAGAAAGACTTAGGGGTGTTGACTAATAATACGCTCAGCAGCTCATACAGCCCAGAAGGCAAATTGCATCCTATACTACATCAAAAGGAGTATGGCCAGCAGGGCATGAGAGGCGATTCTGCTCCTTTACACTGCTCCTTTACACCTTAAATACTGTGTCCAGTTCTGGTGTCCTCATCACAAGGGGAGCACAGAGCTGTTGGAGCAAGTCCAGAGAAGGGCCATGCCAAGGGCTGGATCACCTCTGCCATGAGGACAGATTGAGGAGACTGGGGTTGTTCAGCCTAGAGAAAACTCCATAGTGACCTTAGAGCTTCCTTCCAATACCTGAAGAGATGCTACAGGAAGGTTGGAGAGGGACTCTTCATAAGGGTGTATAATGACAGGACTAGAAGAAATAGTCTTAAGCTGAGGGAGAGTAGGTTTAGACTGGATCTTAAGAAGAAGTTCTTTATTACAAGGGTAGTGAAACTCTGGAACAAATTATCCAGAAAGGTTGATTAATGTCCCCTCCATGGAGGTGTTCAAAGCCAGGCTGGATAAGGCCTTGAGCAGCCAAGTCTAGTTGAGAGATGTCCCTGCCCATGACAGGGACATTGGAGTAGATGATCTCTGAGGTCCCTTCCAACCTAAGCCATTCTATGATATTTGGAATACCTGAACACATAGCTACAAAATACAATAGTAAAGTGACCAAAGCTGGGGATGGTAGAAAATGAAGTTGATCTACACACACACAGAAACCACAAAATACATCTGCAGTAAACTGCTGAGGTAAACTGATTATCCTTACAATACATCTGAAGCCTTGTACCAAAGATGAAGACCAAGAAACAACCTATTGCAGATTGTGATAAAAATCTATGTATTTAACCTAATTCTTCTCACATGGTAGAAACAGTCATTTATTTTTCAGGTTGTTCTATTGTACAAATTCAAACAGCTCTGACCCATATCACCAATGAATGATTGAACAGCATCAGGTGATTTTTTTTTCCTCCAAGTAATTGCAGGCAGGAGGTAAATATTAAGCTATTCAACCTTACCACAAGTTAGCTGCCTTGGCACACACTAAGTTTCCTGTTTGGTGAATGCTGAATAAGTTGAGGTACCTGAAGACTCAAATATCTTTAGTTTTAGGAAGGAGATGAGCAAGGGGTTGTTTGTAGTTTGTTTTAGCATTAAACTCCAAATTCTACCTCACATTCTGACTCTTCAAGTCCTTTCTCTGAAGCTGCCTCTTGCTCCCAAAGTTGCCAAGGTTTTAGTCAATTTGTGGAACACTGTTCATTTAATTGTCTCTTGCTTCATGCAGTGTTAGTTCACCAGAGACTGACTTCTGCAACAAAGAATGAACCCACATTACAAATTCCCAAATGAGTCTAGACTTCTTGTCTAAAAGGCCTGGCCTGACTTATGCAAAACCATCAGCAAACTGCCACAGCTGACTACTTCCCCACTGGACAGGATATTTAAATGCTTCACAGGTTTGAAAAAGAGTCCCAGCAATGTTGTATCCTTCCAAAAAGCACTTCAGAAGTCTACTAAATCCACATGGAATACACTCCCTATTATTTACATTCAGTAAAAACAATACTCCAAGCAAATACTTCCACAATGAGGCTAACAATAGCTAATTTCCTTTTTACTCTGAGCATTCTCAGGGGCTTGTTAGACAAGAACAGTTTTGGGATTTCTTTTTTCTTCTGCTGAGGACCAGGTTGTACAATTTGCAGAATATCTCTTCTCCCCATCTCAAGCCCATCTGGGGACATCTTGTACTCATTTTCAAAGGAGTGGAAGAACATCTGCCTCCCAGAATTAACTGAAGTGTTAGCATGACTCTCCCTGACACACTATTATTTTGTATAATGTCATTATTATGTCTATATATAGCAACTCTCCCCTGTGTAGCCAGACTCTGCATTGTCCCATAAGAAAAATGTGAGTGCTTATTAGCCAAAAAGTGAGAAATGTTCACTATGAGGTGATTCTAATGCAGTGTAGTCCTGAAAAAGCACAAATCCCTATGTAGTCCTGAAAAAGCACAAATCCCTATATAGTTTCTATACAGTTTAGATAGAATCCTGAAGGTCAGTCTGTTCCACCTGGATGTCTGCAAAGAGATTATAGACAGAAAACTATCTCTAAACGTGCTGAAGCTCATCTTGCTTCACTTAGTATTCCTGCTTCCTATTCCTCTTTGCTTCATTTCAGCTTCATCATTCCAATTAGCTAAATATAAACAGCCATAACCTACAAAAGGTTTGCTATCAACAGATGATTAAACTAGCTACATGTGCATCACACACACCTCCAAAAAACGGTGTAAAGTTGTGATACATTTGCCCAGGTACAGCAGATCCTAAGCCTAAGCAGAACACAAAGTCTAAAAGATAACCAGGAAAAAAAATTACTGTATTAAAATTCTTAAAATGAAAGACTGCTATAAAGCTACCACTTTAAATAGTGATCAGACACTGCCATGCCACACACACATGAAGGATTCCTGCAGAACAGCCCTCCAATATGTCCCAGTCTTCCTTCAGCCATTGGCTTCAGTCTTGTTATATATGTAAGCACTCTATCGTATGCCCATCACAGGGGTTTTGTTTACATCTGATATAGAAGACTGTCAGAATCTTCTATGCACCATTGCTCTTCTGTTTCCACTTTCAGTTGCTTCTCTGGCATTCTAGGAAAGGCAAAGCTTTTTAATTGTTTTCGCTACCCTCCTTACCTTGGCAGACACATTTGAAATACACAATGCTTTTTGAAGTTTGGGTACTTCAGCCTTTGTATACTTGGGTTGTGTCACTTAGCACAAAATCAGGACACGACACAACAATATGCTTTGTGTTAATGACAAAAGATCTCCAAGATCTCTGTGCATCTCACAATAAACCAGAAATTGGTATTACAGAAACCAAACCAGTCTCAGCTTATACTGATTAAAGGAAAAACGTGGTTGACCTGACTTTATGATATACTAATTCCTTAAAATACTCTGCTGAAGGGGAAAATTGGACTTCTAGTAAATGAAGTCTTCCCCTTACCCTCCACCTCTCATATTTACAAGATCATGTTCACAGTTGCTCCTATTCAATTTTAAAAGCTGAACAGAAACATGAAACTGCCTAAAGCAAAAATGAACAAGTCTGGTCTAAGGAATTTATCCTTTATTTGCTACCTTTGGAAAGGGTGGATTTTCAATTAGCATTTAAATTTGTCTGATTTCCCTTAGGGTTGGTAAAAATATAGAAGATCATCATTAAAATTAACCTCACTAACTTTTAAATAAAACCAAAAATCCAGCTCCTGGTTTTGACCCAGGTAGGTTAGAACTGAAGTAATAACAAGTTGTGTGATTTAATAACTAGCAAATACAGTGAAAAACTTGTAAGACATTTTGCATTTCTAGTTTCAGAAAGTTTGTCCACTACTAATAATTACTGAAGGTTAGTGGTATGGTTCACTAGAGGGTGCAGGCAGCAGGAACTCAAAGCAGACATACAATAACTAAGACCACTGATGCAGTGCTATGTTTACTCACGTGGCCTTTTATTCAATGTCCCACGGAAAATCCCTGGCTACGGTAAGGCTCCTGCCTGCAAGACACCACCTACGCTATAGAGTTCTTTCACTCCTTGCAGTTGTACCTGTCACTTGCCCTCCGTCTGTCAAGCATGCAAACAGAATCTCTAACTTTTGTAACATTTCATAAATGTAGAAGTTACACAAACTTTACAAATTGAAGGACATGAAAGCAGTGCTGTACTTGCTAAGAATGAAGTGAGAAGGCACATATAGGGTGATGCACTAACACTCACAGGCATGTGTAAGGAGAGAGTATAGCAAGACTTTGACAGATAGGGGCACCTACCACTGTATGCAAGTCTGCTTATGGCTTTCCTTCACTTTGGAGAGAGCTTTCACAGTCACTGCAGGCAATGGAGTGCATGCAATTTTTGAGTAGTAGAACTGAAGACTTCAACAGCACTACTATAAAGATGAAAAGTTCATAGTTATTATGTCAGAGATCTTGACTAACCACAGATAAATCACAAAGCAAAGAATGCCTGATGAAAGATGACCTCTGTAGAGTAGGCAATAGAGGAAGTAAGAGTTAAAATTCAATTGAGATCCAGGACACAAACATCAGATACATCACAATGAAATCCAAACAAACTGACTCAGTGTCCTCCAAATCTGTGCGGCATTTGTGGGACCAAGCACAAATTGATTTCACTGCAGTATACAAAGGTTTACAATATTGTCTTCAAATATATCTTTGTCATTTATCTACTTCAGTTAATTTTATGTGCAAGGCGTGTATTTTCCCCCAAATCATTGCTATCATACTTTATCAAGCAAGAAATGGAAAAAGTTCTGTCAAAAAAACTACTTTTCAAGGTCATAAACTATTGATAAAAACTATTTTAAAGGTCAAAGCTATTTGATAAAGGTCATACAAAAGTACTTTAATACATGGCGTACATAAAATGTTTTCTAAACATCCAGAATGGTACTAGAAGGGGCATTAATAAGTTCCACCCAGATTGGTACCAAAAAGCAAGAAAATACTATAGGTGGCAAACGTGTAAAGATTAGAGAACTGACCCCTAATTGAATGTTGCAGCTTTGTGACCAAGATACTCAGAGATGCTACAGTCCTGATAAACACCACATCTGGAGCTAAACTATGTAAATCTACCTGCTCACATTAGGTGCTGCACTTAAGAGTTTCAAAGCAGTATTCCATATTAACCACAATGTAACTGCAAAATTTATGTCAATTAAAGCAATCATTTCCATGGACAGCTTCTTTCTAAGGAACACATTTGACTACTGCTTTTCACCAATATCGTCATTGCGTAAGAGCACAACTATATAAAATACACAGGATCATGATCCTCTTTCCAGTCAGACAAAATTAATTGCATTCCCAGCTTTGAGAGTGACTTGCAACACAAGTAACTTTATTTTTGTTCATCTATACAATGACACACACCTACTGCACCAGGCTGTTGTGGGAACTAACAATGAGTACCTCAATATTTCAAACCGATCATAAACTGCACTCCTTTCTACAAAAATCTGTCCTACAGTAGCTTGACTACGTAGGTTTTTCAGGACAAGGATTATCTTTCTTTATTTGTTGTTCAGTTCTCAGAACAATAGGGTCTCAATCCTTGACTTGGACAGCGAGGCACCATTGAAGCATAAATAATTACCAAACAATATGAGCTGAGAGGTTTAGTGAAGTGTTACCCTTCCCAGAGCTCCAAGGCACAGAGCATTTAAATGACCAGAATTTAGCCAATGCAAAGGGAACTGGGGACAAGGAACCATAGCCTTGGTTGCTTGCTAACAACTTTGGTGGCTTGTTCTTGAGAAAGCAGAGATACAAAAAGGAGACTGATGGAATGCCCTTGTGAGAAGAGAACACTATTCAGAGGAGCATAGGGACCACAAATACAGTTGTCTTTTGAGAAAGGCATTGAGAGCAAAAACTTTCCATGCAGTTTGCAGATAGAGTAGGGCTGGCAAATAAGAGCAAATAATAGAAATAGCAGGGGTTTGGTGAGGGACTGGAGGTGGCGAGGTGTTTGGTTGATTTGCGATTTGCCAAGAGATATACATCAACAAGAATCAAACAGTTGTATAACCAATAACATATGGTACCTCTTGAGATGTCTTCTATGCACATATATGCTGCCTTTATCATGAGTATGCCCACTACACTGATGCTAGAGTTTCACTTAAAAGTATCAGCTGTGTGCTATCATAATATACACCAGGAATATCCCCACTACTTCCCATTCGAATTAGAGGCTGCAGCTAGTCCAATCACTTGAGCAGCTCCTCATCTTGTCCAGCCCTTCATCTTCAGCATCTAAGAACAGCTTCAAGTATCAAGCATAAAGGGGTATGACATGGAATTTGTGCCAAGATTTTCAAGTAAATTACTGAACACTTAAGGAGCTGTTTCTTCGTCATTGTCTGTCCATGCATTTGTTCTGCTACCGGTGACTTCTAAGCTGCATGCTCTCTGAAGGTGGATATTGGTAATTTGCGCTTGTTTACTCTAGAAATGAAAGACTGATGAGAAGTATGACTGTCAGCATTACTGGACTGAAAAATAAATCCTTCCAAGTGACAAATGAAGAAATGCTTTGCTTCCAGTCAGTCTGGAAGATACCTGGAGGACAGGCAATTTCCACAAGGTGATGAATGAAAAGGAAGTAGAATGCTGAGAAGAAAGGCTGGAGTGTTTCCAGCAAACCGTGAATGTAGGGTGGGGCAAACAAAAGCAGTCCTTGGGAGGGATAAAAGGCAAAAAAGCCAAGGCTTAATACACTACTCACAAACTTTATTTTCTTAAATAAAGAGGATGTTAAAGCAATATATCAGGAAAGAGAAAAGGAAAATTACAGCAGAGACTGAAGTAAATATTCTTTTCAGCCACCTAAAGTATATGCAACACACAACACGAGAAAAGCTAAACATTTACCTAGATTTATCAAGTTGATATTGTCTCAAAATTGTCATGTCATTATTACACTGTGCCCCTAAAACTTTGATATTTTCAGTCAACAACATATACAAGAGACACCTAACTTCAACCACCTAAATCTACGTAATCTGTTTAACGTGCAATAAATATTGAAGTGATTCCGACTTTCCAATTGTTTAGACCCCTCACCTCCTCTTGTATTTGGTAGTTTGGTAACTTAAAAACTTGCATACATCAGAGTGATCAATCACTTTCATCAAAAGCTTAGGGAAGTAACACACACAGTTTGATCAGATCTGAAATAGATGCTGCAATCTCTTTTTGAAAGGAGACATACAATCTGTGTTTTTCAAAAGTCAAGTAAATGGAAAAAACTTACAAAGTCTCAAAGTCTTACCTGTTGGTACGCTTTATAGATTACATCAAACAAGAAAGCCTGAGGCATTTCACTTGCTCTGTATCTGGCACGTTCCAATGAGTGGTCTAAACAACCATCCGCAGCAGAGGCAATAACAGTAGAAACTAGAGGACGAATTGCTCCTGCTGCCTGTGGAACGAAACACAGAGAAGTCTAAATGTTATTCATGTCAGATTAATCAGACATCTACATTTTTAAAATAAGGGGTTTAAAACATATCTTCTAGTATCTTTTAGATATGTCCATAATGCCTAAGTCATACAATTTCATATGAGACCTTTAGAATCATAGAATCAGTCAGGGTTGGAAGGGACCACCAGGATCATTTAATTCCAACCCCCCCTGCCATGGACAGGGACACCCTACCCTAGAGCAGGCTGACCAGAGCCTCATCCAGCCTGCCTTAAACACCTCCAGGAATGGGGCCTCAACCACCTCCCTGGGCAACCCATTCCAGGGTCTCACCACTCTCATAGTGAAGAGCTTCCTCCTCACATCCAGTCTGAAGATGTCTATACATAAAGACAGATGTCTTTAACATGACTATAGTAAAAGAGGACTGACTGAAGTCCAGTTCACAAAAAAAGTCAAGTCCTTCATAAACATCTACTGCAAATACATCTCCACATCTGAGATGTCCGCATTGCAGATGCTCTTCTACATAAATACTAGGTGGGGTTTGTTAGGACAGTTCTAGGCCTAGTGCAATATCCAACAGCAGAAGATTCTAAATCTGAGAGTTCTTGCCAATTCACTGTATTTACTGCTTTCACAAGATTTATGTTTGGCTGAATTGATCAGAAATAAGCAGTAAGACAAATAGGAGGAAATAGAGAAAGAGAGTTTGCTCCTGTGTTGAATTCACCCTGCAAAACCTGAACAACCAACACTTACCAGTGAAATCACTTGGCCCACAGAATACACATCCGCAAGCATTCAATACCCAGCAGTACTGTACACCAGAACAGGGTTTTTTAATGCCTCTATTTCAGTTTCAGTTTTGCTTAGGTTTAAAACCAATTAAACAAGTGTCTCTAATCTTTCCATCATTACACAGTATTACTGAAACAGGACTCTCCAAGCTCATTTTAGCCATTTTAATACCAGAAAGTTAACTACATTTCATCCACCACATACACTTTGTTTGCACAAACTTTATGTGAAGCTGAATGCAACTGGGACAAGAGCTGTCCATAAAATAATGAACAATCAGCTGCAATGGCAGAACATTGCTTACCAAGTCACAGGACAAAAAGCATGCTCCCTAAGCATGCTAACCATGGAGAATGGCATCCTTACAGTGTTTAGTATCTATTGGTAAGAGTAACAAACATGAGTAGTTGATAATGTTCTAAAACACTTGCAATGATCCAACATCTTGAATTGGTATGCTTAGAAAACCACCCCCCACTGTGAATTCTGTCACTTTTCACTTCCATGCCTCTTCTGAGATCTAGTAAGCTCTGATACAGAAAAAAAAAAGTCTCTTATCACAGAGTAAAAACACCTCTTGTTCATTTCATTCACTTCATGTTGGCAACTCTTGCCCCAAAACACAAATGCTGTTCTTTCTTACAAGATTCTGACTTCAGATAATCATACAGTGGCAGAATGAGACATAAAAAGTGAGACTTTTTTTTAGCCTCCAGAAGAGAAAGAACTACTTGTCCTCCCTCCTCTTTTCAGACTACTAAACAACAAAACAAAAGAGGAACACAGTCAGCATGTTGAACACTTTATGAGCTCTAAAATACAGGTTCTTAGTTTATTTTTTTTACATATTGAGAAGAGACATAAACCAGTTTCTCATGCTCAGAGTTCCAATATGAATGAGCTACTGGGGCAGTGAAAAGGGAAAGAAAAAGATATAGAGTATTATTATGACAAGAGAAATATCTGAACCACTTTCTCAAAATCTGAAAAGCATTTTTTCTTTCTAATAGATGGGAAGAGATATCTATATAAAACACTACACTGAGCAAGACACTATCATTCAAAGGCAACACAGAGTGCAGAAAGATCTGAGAACACCATGAAATCACAGAACTGTCTGTAAAAGATCTTGAGAGATCATCTGGCCCATCTTTCTGTCCTAGGCAGGATCAACTTCACTTCTGTAACGGAAAGGACATACTGACAGAAGTAAGCACTACACTAACTATAGTAACATCTCATCAAATTAAATTAGGAGTACATTTAAGAAATGTACTTAAAGCTGTGCATAACTAGAGAGAATAATGTATCTGCAACTTGTGCCCTCCCTGATTCCAAGACACAGCTTATTACCTCTGTATGCCAGCTGCTGGGCATTTGGGCTATGCTAATTTGCTCTGCTGTCACATTTTAATTGGTCACACATACACACAGAATTTCCTAAACTTAGAAGGCCATGGGAAAAGAGACAGTGCAGCATGCTAGCCGCAGCTTTTCTGTAACTAGTTAAGTCTATTTGAACCCCCCCTCCCACCTCGAAAGTTACCATTCCAGAAAACCAGTTAGCAAGAGGATTTCTTTGGCTGATCCAATATTTTATTGCAGTTTTTAACAATCGTGTCACGTTACATTTTAAGCATAAAACAGACCAAGAGAATACAATGTGACTTGCATAACCAAATCTCTTCAGTGAAACACGCACTCCAAGGAACAAAAACCAAACTGCAATCCTAAATAAAATAGAAATGCCCAAAATTCTATTCTTAAGAGCTCTGAAACACATTGTTTTCTTGACATCTGATTTATTGCACAATAAAAATTCATGAATGTCTGTATCATTGTGACAATACCGAACCACATCTCCTGCCCTTTCAGAAGATTCAGGAAGATCTAATTTCTAATAAATCCCAACACAGTAATTTTTAAACCACACCCCCCCCATTAGCTACTCAAGTAACTGAAAGCTTTGGAGCACCTAAAAATTTAACAAATGCCATTTTCCAAACAATTATAGAATAGAATCAATCAGGTTGGAAGAGACCTCCAAGATCATCCAGTCCAACCTAGCACCCAGCCCTATCCAGTCAACTAGACCATGGCACTAAGTGCCTCATCCAGGCTTTTCCTGAACACCCCCAGGGACAGTGACTCCACCACCTCCCTGGGCAGCCCATTCCAATGGCAAATCACTCTGTCTGTGAAGAACTTCCTCCTAACATCCAGCCTATACTTCCCTCGGCACAACTTGAGACTGTGTCCCCTTGTCCTGTTGCTGGTTGCCTGGGAGAAGAGACCAACCCCCACCTGGCTACAACCTCCCTTCAGGTACTTGTAGAGAGCAATGAGGTCTGTCCTGAGCCTTCTCTTCTCCAGGCTAAACAACCCCAGCTCCCTCAGCCTCTCCTCATAGGGTTTGTGTTCCAGGCCCCTCACCAGCTTTGTTGCCCTTCTCTGGACACGTTCCAGCACCTCAACATCTCTCTTGAATTGAGGAGCCCAGAACTGGACACAGTACTCAAGGTGTGGCCTGACCAGTGTTGAGTACAGGGGAAGAATAACCTCCCTCGTCCTACTGGCCACACTGTTCCTGATACAGGCCAGGATGCCATTGGCCCTCTTGGCCACCTGGGCACACTGCTGGCTCATCTTCAGCCTACTACCCACCGGTACGCCCAGGTTCCTTTCCTCCTGGATGCCCTCCAGCCACTCTGTTCCCAGCCTGTAGCGTTGCTTGGGGTTGTTGTGGCCAAAGTGCAGAACCCTGCACTTGGCCTTGTTAAATTTCATCCCATTGGCCTCTGTCCACCCATCCAGCCTGTCCAGGTCCCTCTGCAGGGATCTCCTACCTTCCAACAGATCAACACCTGCTCCTAGCTTGGTGTCATCTGCAAACCTATATACTTTTGCTTTACACTACAACTGAGCCTAGCATGCCTGAGAGGTTCTCACCTGTCTTCCATTCATTGCAATGACAATCACAGAATCAACCTGGTTGGAAGCGACCTCCAAGAAAACAGAACTTGGGCAAAATAAAAGGTCTTCTGCAGCAAGTCTACTTCAACTATACCTGACACTGACTGAAAACAGGCAGTTTAATACAAATAGTAAGATTATGCCTGACTTCTATGTTAAAGGCAAAAATTCTTACTAATCCTGTTGCTGTTTACATATTAAAAGCATCAGGTTTAAGAGTGACTCAGTCCTTGAGTGTTTCAAAAGCAGAATGTAGAGCTCTAGTAATCCAAGTCTGGAAGTTTCTACTGCACAGAAAACTTTCACATGATGATCAGCTGGTAGTCTGAAAGCCATGGATCAATGAGCTAGAGCATACTTTTAAGGTGCAGCACAGCACTACAAGCTTAAAATATTGAGACAAGACATGGTAATTGATTTTTTTGTTCATCTCATTAACAGCTCACCTTCAGGACCTTGGCACACTCACACAGGCTTCCACAACTAGATGAGGTAACTCAACACAGGGCTTAGTATACCACCTCTGTGACAGAACAACTGCATTAGTTCAAGGCCACTTTCAGTCTGGGTGAAATTGGGATCTAACAAAGGAAAATACTGACCCATGTATGCCTTGCATTGTTTTCAACTGGGACAAGACTTGAGTCTCTGGCACAAGAGATCTTGCATTTACAGTACTTCTGGCAATTGTCTTGAGCTGGCATACCCCACCACGGCTGCCAAACTCCGGCTGGCTTACACAGACCTCACCACACATGCTTCTGCTTCCAAAATTGGCTTGTGGGTATCTTCTTACATGCCAATGTTATGCCTACACCATTAATGAACATAAGAATTGAGCTGCGAATTTTGTTCTTATATACAGGTTGAAGGAGAGCACCATTTAAGATGGGTTGTTCTCTTGTTTCATCACACTTTTTCTGGCAAGAAATTGTTTAGATGCACGTATTCAGTCAACATATAACCAAGAGAGTAAAACTCAAGCTTCACATTACAAAATTAAGTATGAATTTTAGGTCACAGAAGCCTGCACACAACATAGCATCCTGGCTAACACAATGCAGCATAGCTTGTTTTTACTCAGTATTCACAAACATTGAGAAATCGCAGAATCAGAATCACAGAAGTATAAAGGTTGGAAGAGAGCTCCAGAGATGAAGTCCAACCTCTCTGCCAAGGCAGGATCCCCCAGGGTAGTTGGCACAGGAATGCATCTAGGCAGGTTTCAAAGTCTCCAGAGAACGAGGCTCCACAACCTCTCTGGGCAGCCTGTTCCAATGCTCTGTCACCCTCACTGTAAAGAAGTTTCTCCTCACGTTGAGTGAAACCTCTCACATTTCAATTTGTAGCCCTTGCTCCTTGTCTTATTGCTGCTGACCAGCAAAAAGAGATTGGCTCCATCCACTTGGCACTCACCCCTCAGATATTTGTAAAGATAGATCAGATCCCCTCTCAATCTTCTCTTCTCCAAACTAAACAGCCCCAGGTCTCTCAGTCTCCATAGCGGAGATGCTCAAGCCCCCCCAGTTGTCCTTGTGGCTCTCTGCTGGACTCTTTCCAGCAGATTAGCTCTCTCTTGAACTGAGGAGTCCAAAACTGGACAGAGTATTCCACTAGAGGGGCAGAATCTTCATAGACATGCTGACCATGCTTTTCCTGATGCATCCCAGGATGGCATTGGCTCTCTTGGCCACAAGGGCACATTGCTGGCCCACGCAGAACTTGCATTTTATTTAAATCCTTATTTTATTAAAAAAACCCCAATAGCTAGAATCCATGACAATTTCCAAAAAGATCTGGGAGGAGGGAAAGAAAGTTTATATCACAAACATTACATTATCCAGGTTACAAATCCTTCCAACACACAATGCATTTATTCATCTGAGACTAATACTCCCTATGTAGGATACAACCTACCAGGAACAAGTTACCGAAGAAATAGAAGCTCCAAAAGACCATGGAAAATCACACACCTGCATCACTGACCTAATCAATTTTGGTAGCCAGAGCTGAATCAGATACAAAGCTCAGCAAGTTTAATGATACAGATTAAGAGGTAAAAACAGAAAAAAAAACAAACCATGTAGTGGCACAAGGTCCTTGTAACAATGCCACAACTGCTATTCCTTTTGTTTTACAACAGCATGGTAACAAGCTCAGCCAACCACAGATCCTGCAGGCTGGCACAGTAGGTTAAAAAACTAAGTATGTTATGTTTTTGGCACACCCCTGTCCACAGTAGGCCTCGGTTACTAATTCAGACCCACAAAGGTCACTTAAACAGTGAACCTGCAACTTGACCTTCACCTGAGTGTGAAGCCCAGCCTAAAACTTTATAGTCTATTCCTAAATGAGAAGAATCTCCTATCCCCCTAGTAAGACTCCCTTCTACTTAGACTACACCAATACTCCCCCATTCGTAGTCTCAGTCTCCCCTGAATTTTTTTTTTCTCATGCTTTCTATCTTCTCAGCTGTCTACTAGCATTAAGCAAATGCACATTTTTATTATGAAACATCTGAACTCACAGAATTATAGGCATTGGAAGGGATCTTTGGAGATCTAGTTGAACCCCACCACCAGCTGAAGTAGATCAAGCTGCAGAGACATGCATCTAGGCAGGTTTTGAAAGTCCCCAGAAAAGGAGACTCTGCAACCTCAGGCCTATGCAGCCTGGTTCAATGCTTTGGTACCCTCCAAGTAAAGCCGTTTTCCCTGATATTTAAGTGAAAACTCTTGTGTTAGTTTATATGCATTTCCCCCTGTCCTGTCACTGGGCACTACTGAAGAGCCCAGCCCTATTCTTATGACCTTCACCCTTTAGATATTGATCAGCACTGATAAGATTCCCTCTCAAGTTTTCTCTTTTGCAGGCTAAAGGGCCCCAGGTATCTCAGTCTCTTAAGGCTCCAGTCCCTTAGTCATTTGGGGCCCTCTTTTGGACTCTCTCCAATAGTTCCCTGTCTCTTTCGAACTGGAGAGCATCTGTCTGTAGATAACTCCAGGCACAACCTCACCAGGTCAAAGCAGAGGGGGAGGAGAACCTTTTATCTGCTGGCTATACTCTTCTCAATGTACCCTGAAAACTGCTGGCCTTCTTGGCCACAAGGGCACACTGCTGGCTCATGGTGAATTTGTTAACCACCAGGATTCCCAGGTCCTTCTTGGCAGAGTTGCTGCCCAGCAGCTCAGCTCCTAACCTGTACTGGTGCTTGAGGTTATTCCTCAGGTGCCTTAACTGAATCCATTACATTCAATGTGCTAAAACTACTCAGAAATAGGCCTGATATCCAACACAGAAGTACAGGTTATGATTGCTATCTATAAAAGAATGTCCCTCTTCTAATGTTTTAACACATCCTCAATATTCATATTTATTCATTTTAATTCTTTAGTCAGAGTTGTTTTCAACTCCAACAAGCGAAGTAGTGCTGAACAAAGTCACTCTGCTTTAGAAAAAACAAACTTGTCTTGCACATATATGTTGGAAATAGAAGTCCATCAAAATAGATCTTCATCACTTCAAAGCAGCTAACTCCTTTGAAACTACATGCTGGAGACCAAGGTTAGTCATATTTAGTAGCACAAATACATCCATCTTGGAACTCCATTGAAGTCAGTTTGGTAGAGGTGAGTTTGGCAAATATACAAATGATTTTATCTCACTTTTTCACTAACACAAGGACTGCATAAGCATATTTTTCAACTATATAACAGTAACAATCAATGTTGATTCAGAGATATTAGGTATCTAAGACTTTACAAACATGTCCTGGAACATTTTTATTAGGTGAAAGATTATTCATGTTCTCAAACACTACCATCTCCTAAGGATTTCAGCCTAATTGGGTCTGGTTATGAATCAGTGGAAAGAAGTTATGAATAATTATTAATTTCTTCCCATTTTATTCCATCATATTGTTTTCACATGCTAGTATAGGCAAAGTATTTTTGCACAGATCAAATGACTTGCCATGAAGGGCATTTACAGCCAATTCCAGTACTAAGATAGAGAAATAAACACATTAGCTGTGATGTATGAAACAGGTAGAAACACGCACTTTTATTCAGACATCTGCACTCAAACTAATTGTATCTACAGTAATTAACATGCTTCAGCTACACTACGTAATTACCATTTAAGTTAGGATTGTCTCTACTGAAAGATATCTTATTTCCAATTTATCTAACAGAATCTTCAAAGCAAAACTAAAATATTTCACATATTCAAGAGGATGCTGCTTTAAAATCCTTTGCATTGTTAATTTGAAGTGGATAATAGCCAATAAAAAAAATCATAGAACTATCTTTGTAAAATAAAGCAACTGGAGAATTTCTTCCAATGCACATTCAAGGTATGGCACTAAAATACCACATCTTCTTTTGTTGTGGTTTTTGTTTCTGCATTTTCAACCTAGCTGTTGTCCAGGCCTACATTTTACCTCTTCTAATGACAAGTCACTATCTATATGTCTGCAGTGGAATCCTAAAACTTCTCATGAAGTATTAAATAGTATTTTCCCCTCCAGCATACAGAAACCCTGACAAAACAATTCTATTTGGATGAAGAGTTCAGTGCATAGAGAAATAACAACATGAACTACGCAATCATTCCTTTACAGAAGTAGAGTTGAAAAACTACAATTTGTCTATGCGTCAAGCCTTCTAAGGTTAGATGTGAGCATGTGCTCATATCCAAACTTCCAAACTGAAATGATATTCAAGCCTATATATAGTTCACAAAATTCATAACCTCATTTTCCATACAGAACCCACCTATTTGCTATACAACAAGGCCTGGCAGCAGCCTAGCTACATAGGTTCGACTCAAACATCACTATCTCACCTGTAACTCTATTGTGTCCCAGAGACTCTTCCAAACCAGTAGCTCAGGTGTACACCTCTCTTGAAGGACCAGTCAGGACTACAACAGACAACTAGGATGACCAATATAGAGCGGCAGACCACACTTTACTCCCATTATCACACACAAACATGCATTTGACTGCAGGACATATACTTTCACTCACACATGTAGCACAGACACACAGTTTGTGTGGCAGTGATGTGGCGGGGACAGAATCCCTTTTACCTATTTCTTCTACCAACAAACAAGTGCAACTCGAGATGCACATCCACAAGAGATTAAGTTAACCTCTTTCTGTCAGTTATCTACCTTGTTTTAAGCAAGAATAATTCTTAAATCTCTTAATTTTTTCATTTTGTTGGTTAAAAATAATCAATCAAACCCTATAGCCATTAAGGGCACGCCACCTTTAATTCTCATTAGTGAGATACCAACTGACATTTCTTCTCTGTAGGCACTTTCACCAACCACTCCAATTGCAGCTATCTTGACATATTTGTACTGGCAGCTTTTAATTGCCCAAGGACAGCACTGGTCGAAATGTTAAACAAGCCTGGTGTAACAGATCTTATGCCTAATCATCAGCCAGACAAAAAGAAGGTTAATTAGAACAGATGTAAGGAGTTTTGAACACTATGAAAAAAGCCTTGTATGCTAAACTTCACTCAATTTCCTTAAAGTCTGTTTACCCAGCTGGCTAGGAGCAATAGCTGAACTCACTAAAAGTGGGCACATGTTAATCTTAAACCAACACCAGGAAGGAAGAAGATATAATTGTGTTTATTCCTAGCTGCAAAAGCGGGGATGTTTAATCAGAAATTTAACATACACTTTGATCCAATATTAATGAGCTGACACTATGTTGTACATTGAACTGACTTCAAAGACACAGGATCCCTTAAACAAATGTAATGTATATTTATGACACTGTTTAAGAAAAAGAAAGCACTTCTAATGAGGTCACCTTTATCAGAACATACTATCTCAGTAACTTGGGATAGTAGATTGAGACACATCAGATCCTCACAAGTCAGCTAGAGCAAACCAATTACGAGAAACAGAAACTGTTGCTCAAAAATTAAGGCTCTCTATGTTCTTTTTTTACTTTACATAATTTCTGTTCTTCCCTTTTGAAGGCATTTACCTCTGAGTGTCAGTAAATACTGTTTTGATCTAATCAACAATATGCTAAATTCTAGCAGTTATTCTGAGTGAAACGTACCATTTCTATAAGAAAACAAAAAAGGTCCAACTCAAAAGAGATAGGATAGTTATATGCAACAGAACAACACATGAGGTGGAGTAAGACAGGAGATCCAGACCTATCACAGGCTGCAGTTTCTCAGCACAAGACAAAAGCAGCTCAGGAACACAGAGGAAATGAAAAGCAAAACCAAGAATCTAAATAAACACTTTGAAGTAGGAAAATGTGGTACTGCAAAAAACTTATTATTTGAAATCCAATGTTGTATAAATAATCTGGATTTCAAAAAGCAGACTGAAAATAAGAATGTCATTCATGTTGCTGTTGTGTCATGAATCACTGCAGTAAATTAGGTTAACTGCTTTTAATAAAGAGTATAATTACAAAAGCTAGCAGGATTAAGTCAATATATATTATTTTATGATGTCATACAAATTATATGACATTTCTTGTAGTGTATTCCTTATGAGAAGGCATACATTACATTCCCTGAGAGAAATAAAAGAATGGGCAAGAAGGTTGTGTTTTCCATAAACACAATAGCACTGTGTGTTCAATGAAAGGTAATTTATTGTATTATTAGCCAAATAAGATCTTATTGTCCTAGCTAACATATTCTGTTAATTTTTGTGCAGTGTGATGATTGGTAATGTTTAACAACTTGTTCTCATTTGTTAAGTTTGTACTTTCTTCTTGATAGGATTCTTTTTAAGTACTTGAAAGTTCACATAAATCTGCATAATACCATCAAAGATCCATATTAGAATATTTGTAGTATACAATCCAGACCACACATCACATCTCCCACCTGAAAAGCAGCACATTCTGGTGTAGTGCTTCAAAAGACTCTTACGACATATTTAATCTGTTCAGTTGTCAGCAATAGCTGTTGTATGTTATAATACAATTATGATGGATTCTGTACCAAGTCAATCTAAGCAATTTAAACATTCCAAAGCAAACCACGTAGGTAGTATGCTATCAATAGGTTTCAGTATTGTTAGAACTGCTTTACAAGCGTATTTACAGCTTTACACTTAGGCACTCAGCATAAAATGGCAATAAGATGAGCCACAGAACTTTCTTGTTCTACCCAGAGCTATACTGCAAATCCAGGTGTCAAAAATTAAGCAGACTATTTGCTATGAAAATTAATGAATTACAAAACCCAAACATTTTTTTACTCTAAAATTACTACGTATTTTACTTTGACTGCATAGTATGAACTTGCACTAAGTAGTAATGCAACATCTCACAGTCAGCAAGTGATCTTTCATACCTTAAGTACTGATTCACATTGCAAAAAGCTATCAGGAAGAGCGTCCTGGGCCACAAAGGATTTTGCACATTAGAGTAAGAGGAGCTGAAGCTACTCTCATAGGAGTTGAAACTATAGTTAAGAAGTCATATTTTACCTCCTGATAGTTTCCATCATTGCAAAATCAAGAGTATAATGATGTGAAGTCTACTGATTCATTGTGTATCATTAAACATGATTTGCATCATTACAAAGAAAAAATCTTCAGATGCCGTAGGAGGACTCTTGCACAACTTCATCAACCAAATGCAAAACTGCAGCATTTAATTAATAACTCTTTCCCACACACACAGTTTTGAGCAACCAAAAGCCACAGAGACTATAGTGTGCGGTCGTGCAATTCCCTAAGCAACTCTGCACCTGCTTATCAAATGCCTTCCGCCTCTGAATTCACTCAGCTGTTTCTCTTGGAACTGTTTGGATCCTGTCTTTGCAGGAATCCTTGCACTTTGTCCTACAGCCCATTAGATGCAAATTTTCAAGTCATTTCACACAACCTTCATCTATGACCTCTGTTATCAAGGGCCTTGTAAAATGGATCATTATACCTTAGTATGCACATCTGTCTCAAACAGTGACTCTACTACATGTATGTATGAACCTGATACCTGATGAATTCTGTCCTACAAGCTTCAATGCTCCTCAAGGCAGTTTTAGTTCTATCTGCATCACAACCCATTTACTTTCCTGGAAACAGGAGGATAAACACAGAACCTGTTCAGCAAACTATTACGCCATATGATACAGGCCAAGTTGACTTTCAGAAGCTTCACCAAACCAGCAGAGCTGGAGCTGCCCTTGCCACAAACACTCAGATCAGAAACTCAGACAAAACGTAGCTGAGGGCATTTATGGATGAAAACGGATTTCTGTGCAGTCAAATGTTTGATGAAAGAGAAAACAGCTGCGAAAGAGTGTGCACACCTAGTCCTTCACCCCAAAAAATACAGGTAAGAATCCTGCCATGTAGAAGTGGCTGGAATCATCCAAGGCCTTTATTCTGCTACTCACATGTGATGGACAAGCTGAGACTTCCAGTATTTTAAGAACTCTACTCTTTTGATCTGCTGCAGGAAGGAGAAATCTGAGTGATTAAGTAGACACGCCTTTGCTAAGGGCTGCTTTGTGTTCCCAAATCATACTGTTTATTCAACCAAAGCACACAAATCAGCTTCAAATCAACAGCAGTGTCATACACATAGCTTCTCTTAAATCTAAAAGGTACATTTCATAGACATTAGTTACCTCAGCAACCACTTCACTGCAGAAAGCTACAAAGTTTATTTCCAGAAATCTATCCAAAAAACCCAAAATAAACAAAACAAAACCTATCTCAAACAACTGAGGTAAAAATTATTGTGAGCTTCCAGAAGCAAAACAACATGAGAGTGTAAGATTGTCACCTTTCTTTAAAAGCATTAAATGCTAATTGCTGTATTGAGTACAATACAGACATGCTGCAAGGAAGATAGACTGTAATTTAAGTTCCTATGATTTCAGTTGGTTGACTTGTATCTGTTCTAATGAATGCAACAAATTATCTACATCAACTAGGAAGAGAGTTGCTTCTCCCCTTAGTAGTGCCTCACCACCACCAAACACTACCTTGTTAGGACAAAGATTCAAGTATTCACTAACAATACATTAGTTTTCCATTCAACACAGAAAGGGACCTGGGTGAGGAGGCTGTAATTTTCTGCGGGATCAATAATGTCATAAGAGATGGAAGCATCAGGATTTTTCTGATAGTTATCTACTACTACAGAGTTGAAAAAGGAATAATGCATTATGTAACTGTAGCAGAGGAACAAAAATCACACTTCATTTCTTCACACCTTCAGAAAAGTTTCAGGGCTAGTGAACAGATTCTGATCTTCACGATACTGTAGCTCTAAAAACACTGTCTTCTAAAATTGCTACATAACACCCCTACACTTCATTAATATGTATTTTTCAATTGACATAAGTTAGTTTTCTAAACTGCAGAACTCATTCCACCAGTGGAATAAAAATAATACCAAGATGGCATCGTGTCACCAGTTTTTGACTCTGCTTTTGCACAACCATCAGTGACAGGACAGCAGGAGCACCCTGAAGTGCCAAGTATAAAATGAACACAGAACCTCTGAGAATACAGTACAGGATAACATTAGATGACCTAATATATGAATGAGACAAAAGCAGTCTGCTATAGACATGGCCTTCATAGCTGGCTAAAATAAGTCTCTGAGCATAACAAAGAGGAAAAAAAAAATCACATGTACAACATCCCATATGTGATAACACCAGAAGGAATAACATAAAAAGACAATCGTTTCTAAGAAAGAATAAAGGACAGAGCAGACAGAAGTGCTACAGCATTGGTGTCCCCATTCAAGTATATTGCACCAGATCAGTCTATTTATCACCCCAAATCCTCCTTTACCTTCAGCTTCTAATGCAACTCAATAGTCTTACACTAAGTTATTTTATTTTGCTATCTAACTAGGCAGAACAGCATGTGTACTGGTATGTTTTCTGCTCCAGTAGGACTGGTAACCACAGCACTGAGGCTGAGTAAATTCAGATAGGCACAGACTGAACATAGTATGTAGTCTTTTCTGTCTAAGGGTATTATTTTGACTGATTGCTATGTGAACAAAGTTCATGAGGCTGAGTAGCACTGAACATATATACTGGCATGTGTGCTTTGTTCAGATCCTTACTGAAGTGCAGAAGTAATGATGTCAGACAGCTTCCAGAAAACAGTTTAAGAATGCCATTTTGACTCAGTCCTTTCAAAGCAATGAAGTAGATTTGAAAGTACAGCTTATTGTAACCACCACAAGTCTTTGACTGTATGTGCCTTTATTTTCAAACTCACAAGAACAGATCTGACAAGTTCCTCCTCGCCTTCCTGATTTTCTTTACTCTTCCAAGACTTTTTTCCCCTTTCCATTTCTGTTGTTTAAAACGCAATGTTGCCAACGAGATATTGCTAGAGGCTTTGGACTGATGCCTTCTGAAGCTTCCACTTTTCTCAGCTTTTACTAGCAATAAAAGATTTGTTTCCAGAAACATGTAATTTTAATTATAAAATTACCTCCAAAACATAAATGGAATCTAATTGGTTACAAACTTATATTTTCACATAATCAAAGGATTGCTATGGGAATTTAAAGCATAATTTATTAGTTCTGGATAAGGTGAACACTTAGATTCCTACAGGCAAATAACAAACTTATTAGTAAGTGCAATAAAACGATTTATTTGTCTAACAATTGCCAACTAGAAGTGCAGTAACATACTTGATCAATTGCCATGGTAAAGAACATGAAAGCTTCACATTATGCTACCTATACAGTATGTAGATGAACAATACAGTATTAGCCCTATTACACTAGTGATTTAATATCATGTTTCTGCCAGGTTTTGTACCCTTTTGCATAATGCAAAAGGAAGTAATTACTTTTTGTACTGAAATATTGACGGAACGACTCCTTTTCAGATATGCAAAGTATGTGACTATAGAAAGAACTAAAGATGATAGCTTCTCTTGACCAATTTTCTTCTGATATGCAAAACCATGGAAGTGATTTTTGAGAAACAGTCCTAGCTCTCCAGTCATTTAGTTCTTCATTTGACTGCTACCGAATTCTCAAGAGAGAGAACTCTCTCTGGCAGGAAGCTTTTTCAGTTTGTTACCAAAAATTAAGTTCTCATACTCTTCAATTCAGTTACTTTCAGGTAACACCCACAGCTAACATCTTTTGGAGTCCAGTTGTCTGACAGCCCAGCCTCACTGAATTCAGCAGATCTAAAGCAACACACTGAGCCCATAAATACCACACACATTTCAGACAGACATTACACAATGGAGAAGACTATGATGAATGTCTAAGATCACCTTTTTGAGATCAAATTACACTTCAGTGATCTAGGTAAGAAAATTTACTAGTTTAAAGTTCACATGAAGTAGAGTACTTCACCTTGAGGAGGTCAGTGGTGACTGCCTCAGTTCCCTACTGCTTTATTGAAAAGATCTTACACACAATTAGAAAGAAAACCATGAAGAAAACATTAAAAATCACATTTTTTTCCAAGAAAAAGTGAACCAGTTAAACCACAAAGAAAAATGAGATCTGACATACCATAACATGCAAAGACACCCAAACAGAAACGAATTTAGAAAACAGTTACTCCTCGTTTCAACCAACATCAGCACAATCAAACCCATTTTTCTACTGCTCTCCAAATTCATTAAAATCAGACTTACCAAGCACATATTTTTAAAATCTTTGGCAGACAATCAAGTCCACAATGCCTTTTTTATATGCAACTGGTCCAAAATCTTGTTAAAATTCTAACAGAATTTAACTTTTAATGACTGGGAGGTTATGTTCTGTATCACAGAAAACTACAGAGCAGTTTCTATTTATTGCCATTTCTCATTAAACCTCGCTACAAAAGCACAGCCCTACCAGTAAGAAGCTCAATATATTAAGATCTCTAACAATGTTCTGAGAGACCTAGCACAATTGTATTTTTGGAACAAATATTTTATCAAGTGGTAAAGTCCTTTCCTACACTATGAGCTTTTTAAAAAAAAAAAGTGGAGCTCTCAAGAAATACAAGCTCTAAAGAAACAGCTTTGAGCTCTTTATTCCACTGTCAAAGGTATGAACTGTCTGTCTGCTAGCTTATAATTTACCTCATTTCTTAGGAAAATCTACTACTACTTTTTTTTTTTACTTTCTAGTACCCAGTCACTAATGACTTCTACCTCAAATCATCTCCTTGAAGAGAAGCATTCTACAGTCTTGTTAATGTAGCATTGAATTACATGGTAAAAGACAACAAATTGCACAAACAAGCCTGTGGATAAGCCATGAGTTGTTACATCTCTGCCTCAGCCAACCAGCTTATCTACCAGTTCCTCTTGCAGCTAGTGTACACCTTTAATAACACTATCATTTTACTTGCATAACACAACTTTCACTAACTTCTGTTGGATTTATCTAGCAGGGTTTTGATAGCATGGGAGGCATCTACTGGCATGGCTTCTGTAAGAAGATTCAAGCATCTCCCCCACTCCCAAGTTGGACCTGTCTCTGGCCAGGCGGATAACATTTAAGAGGGTAAAACTTGTTACATGAGTTCTTTTGGTTTGGAGAAGAGAGGCACAAAAGAACCATGTGGATACTGAGGTCAGTGCCAGAGATGTGGCAGAGTAGCCTTTTTCTTCTGGCCACTGGTGAGATGGCAGGCTGAACCCTTGCAGTGTTTTTAAGAGATCAACAGTTGGGCAAAATCTTGTCTGCAGCCTGCAGAGACACCAGGCTGGAGCAGCAGACTGCTTCCAAAGAAGGCTGTGACACTGAGGGAACCCTGTGCTGGAGCAATTCATGACTGCAGTCAGTGGAAACAACCCAAGCTAGGTTGGAGAAATTAGGAGAGGACTGTCTCCCATGGGAGAGACACCATGTTGTAGCAGGGAAGGACTCTGAGGAATTTTCCCTCTGAGGAGGAAGCAGCATCAGAAGCACAGGAAAGACTGAGCAAAAACTTCATTTCCTTCCCCCTCCTGCCACTGCTGAAAAAGAGGTAGAAAAAACTAAAAGCTGAGGTCAGAAAGAAGTGAACGGGAGAGGGAACTGTGGTTGTTTTGAAGTCCAGTTCTTAAAAACTTATGACACTTTCTCATTGCCCTACTGTGATTCAGTCAGCAAATTTGTGATGCCAGTTTTGTTTAAATTCAATTGTTTCCTCAAGCTAAAATCTGTCTTTGTGACCAAAACACAGAGTGAGCCCTCCCTGTCCTTTGCCTCAACCCTTAAACCTTGTGTTCTATTTTCTCCTCCCTATTCCAACTAAGAATGGTATGAGTCAGCAAGCAGTGTCCAGGTGTTTTGTTGCCAACTGGGTGGGCTTAAGAAGGTATGACCACTCTTCCCTCTTTCCCAGAAATGGCAATGCTTATGGACTCTAGAAAAAAAAATATCATTAATACAGTGATAGCTCTCTTGCTACCACTTAATCAGGATTTGCATCAAAGTTTCAGATAAGAACACTAAGTTTGCAAGACAGTAATGCAGCAATCTATTATTAGTAATCACTAACTGAACTACTCTAGCACTGGGGAGAATTCTGCATGGTAAAATGTAAACTATCATTATGCAATCTACCTTTCAAGTAGCAAATAGCTGTTTAATTCAATCTCTTAGTGCGTTTCTATGGCAATAATTATTCCCCATCGCAGATAATGCCTGTGGCATTTAAATTTTCTCTCTCCCCAGCCTACCAGCCTGCCTAATAGGAGATTCAGAATTTGTTCTACATTAAAAAAAAAAAATCAACTTAATACATGAATACAATTGCTTGGAAAATCCTTACTTACCAATCATGACTTCAAACTGTACAGTATGAAAAAGACTGCAGAGCTGCGTTGCTGTGTGGTACTTACCCCATATTCTTTAGCAGCCATGACCACTTTTGAAAGAGTATCTTCTTCAACAAATGGCCTCACAGCATCATGGATAATCACTACTTCAGGTTTCTGGAGCAAATGGTTGGAAAGTTCACTCTCTGCAAATACTTTCAGTCCATTGAAAATGGAGCGATGACGAGTCACCCCACCTTTTACTACCGTAACTCTCTTGTGGCCATATTTCTCAGTGATAGACTTCATTGTTTCAATGTTTTCAGGAGAGACCACCACAATTATGTCAGATATCCAACTTATCCTAGAAGAAACAGCAAAAAAAAAAAAAAAAACAGAGAAAGTTGGCATAAGTAGAAGTATCTCCATGAAACAAAGAGATTAGTATCAAAAGAAGTGCAAGCTAGCTAAATAAAGCATCTCTCAACACACTGAAGTCCATGTTTTCATGTGTGTATTAGCATGTCAGCCCACGAGAGGATGTCTACTGCCACATGGATGTCAACTAGAGTTCTGGGAAGGGCTTTTCTTCCAACAACCAGTTTGCAGTTGAAGTTAACAGGTTAGCTCTACATCTGACGAGTGATGTGGGATAGATTAACCCACAACATTAAAGACAGTCATAACTGAAGTTTGGCTGAAGTCCTACTTGTGACAAACCATCTAGGAATATAAATTACAGTTACGTGTGCCATACTGTACTTGAAAATAACACAAACTCCATAATTCAAATCCACCTATTTGTCTTATTTCCTGAATGCTATGTAGAGAAGAAAGTTTTTAAAATTCTTTTATTTCCTTCTGGCTTCACAGATGACAGAAGTTGCTTGCTGACTTTTTGTATTTTGGGGGCTTTTTTAAATATGACAAACTTGTGAGAGTAGCAATAGTTACAAAAACAATTCAGTATTTGCTATAATAAAATTATTCACAAATAGCCTACACATTCAACAAAGGAGATAAGTATGATGTATTTTCTTAACTAATAAACAGTGAAGCTACTGAAAATAATACTGCAGACATAAGACAGACCAAGGTGCTACATATTCCCAGTTAGATCTACATAGGACAGTTCAGAAATACACAGGCTTAAACTATTGGCTCCTACAAACAGAAGAAAACAATGCCTACAGACTATCCTTACTCCCAAAGTGTAGTCATCTTGTGGCACAAACTACTCCTCTTGCTCTGTTGTTTCACATCATTCATCTTCCACCCTTTGTTTTTGTAAATAGAACTCCATGGAAAACTGGGGGGGGGGGGGGTAAGTATAAAAAATAAACAGAAGTGCTATTGGCATTCTTCAAAACTACTCATCTTTACATCAATTTTGTTATATGTTAGCCAAGCTAACATATTCTCTGCATTTTTTAAGTACTGCAGTTGTTCAAATGTCAAGTCATATGGTTTCAATTTCAGTTCAACCTGTCATTCTCCACAGGTTCATCACAAACTTTGCAAATCTTTTCAAATCTTTCACATGGCACAGGCATAACCACAAAATTTAGCACTTCAAGACTTCAACTCAGAACTAATTAATTCATCTCTTTTTTTTAATATCGAGTGTCAGTCATTTAAATAAAGCAAAATTCAAGAAAAGCTATTTCACACTTAAACTAAGAACTTTGCAATTCTACTCACAGAAAGACTATTTAGAGTTTCCCAGAAACTGGCCAATATGCACACTCACTAGTGACTGTATGAGAGAAGCACCAACACTTCCCATTCTGAAGTTAAACATAAGAGATTATGAAGCAACTAGGTAGTACACAGCACCTCCCGAGAAAAAGGGAAGAGACCAGAAGTACTGGTCAGCTTCTGCTATATGTCTGCACAGGGTGAGTGGAATGGCTCAAGGCCTCCAGTGGTACAGTACACTGCAAAGTGACAGGATGCGGTCACAGCTCCACCCTGTGTCTGGAGAAACACATTTATCAACTTGCTTATGTCCTCTTTAAACTCAATCTGGGGTAATGTTCTATCATTAGATCTGAGATTTGGAGAAGTTTAATCATATAAGAGTATAAAGGCATCCTCTATCTTAGTTAGGTATAGGAAGAGTTTGTTCTTAGTAACCTAACGTGTCCCAAAATTCATGGAAAGTGAAGTATGCTACAAATTGTCATGAATGAGAACCATGCACAGGAAAGGTGCTGACCCTTTTAAAGGTCTGTTTATTGAAATGTTGCTAAGTGTTTCAATGAAGTAGAACGATAACAGTATACACTTAGCCTGGCAGTAAGTGGATCCTTTCTGTTCCTTTGCCATTTGTCACACCCTTTTCTTCACAATGATTTTATACTAGAATAGTAAGAAGCTTATGACTTGCTCAAAACCAGTTTAAAAAACAGTAAACACCCTTTCCATTTCATAACAGCAATATTAGATCAAGATAATGCAAGCTTCAGAGAGAATCAGCACCAGGCATGAAGACCACCTGAATACTTTACCCCCACATACTTCAACAAGCACTAAATACAGAACTTGAGGGCTTCCACAGAAAATAGGCTGTGGTTCTAAAGTGGAAATCAGGTGTGATCAAACAAAATACAGGTGACAACCCCAGTTATAATCACTTTGCATCTGCCTTGGGAGGACCTCGTTATTAGCAGAAAGAAAACAATGAAGCAAAAAAAGAACATTTTGCTTTCTTTCAACTGTTTTTTGTCCTCACCTACAGACAAGGAGAGTGGCTGCCTAGTAGAAAATAGTACTGTTCCATCAAATTTCAACTAAACACACTTTTACATTACCTGAGCCAGAACTCAAAGTAAAGGCGCTCATGAACTCAGCAAGAGATTAAGCTATTACATGACTTCCCAAAAGACTACAGAGGAAATGAAATAACCAAGTAGCTATGCTCTGAATATCACCTGAATGGCATGTGCTCAGGTACAAACGTGACCGAGGTTTAACCCTCTACCAGTTCGCTGTCAAATCACTGCTGAGCCTGAAATGATACAAGGCTTAAATACTCACACTCAGTTTCTTTCAACTTTTACTAAGAGCCATAACAACATATTTAGCATACAACCTACTGAAACACGACAGTTGTTTCAGCAAAAGAAGGCCAGCCATCACCGAGACGGCTTTAGTAGTCTAAGACACCATCTTTCACTGCAACAGAAAATCTTTAGAGACACAAGACAAAAATCATTGTATTACTTTTGCTGAACCAAGCACCAAATGAGAAAAAAAGAAGTCTCAGGAACAACATGCATTTGCAGAATGCAAGCATAATTTCCTCTTCCTCCAAAAGGGCTTTGATACTCCTTTGAGGCATGCAAAAGTATGTTAACACACCTATCTGTCTTTTACACTACAAAATGGGAGCAGGGAGCTTTTTAGTCTGAAAAGTTTCATAGATACATTACTTTAGAGCATCCCATGTACAGAAGTCATTCATTTTTTTCCTTAAAGACACTGTTCCCGATTAGTCAGACAACGATCAAAAAGGTAGCTTCATGAAGTTAAACAACTGAGTTGTTTGCTATGATAATTTGTAGCAAATAAGCCATTTCAAGAATAAGCTAATGATAACTGAACTAAAAGAATTATCACAATAGATACATTTAACAAAACTGTGTGACCCACGGAGCCAGTAAACATGCATCAGCCAATGGAGGAAAATACTTGGCAAATAAACTACACAAGACACTTTCAAAGAGGCAATTCTTTGGAAGCTTCCCTTAGGTAATGCTGTTGAGTTTGTTTTAATCAGGCTACCTGTTTTAAGAGGCTACATTAAACAAAGTAAACAATACTGTCTGAAAGCTTTATGGAAAATCTTTATTCTGCCAGTCAACTTTCCTCTTTCATAACCTTCCACTGCACTTTCAACAACTGGTGAAATATGAGTACAGCAAGAATAGCATCAGCTTACTTGCCTCAGAATTATTTTAGAAATCAACCTTGACTTTAGTCTGTTTTCCTCTCTACAGTTTTAATTTGTGCGCATGTGCACCCAGAACTGAGGTTCCTCCTTGTCTCAGACAGGACATAAACAAATATACCACCAAAAAAAAAATTAAACCCTACTAGCTTGTACAGAAGCAAAAAGGAGGGATGTCATTCTAGTTACTGAACTTGATGCAACAGCCTTGCACAGTTCAACAAAGGCACAAACAAATCTAATAGTAAGGGCATACATTTAATTTCTCTAACACTTTTATTGTCAAGGTAAGGCATGACATTCCTATCAGCAAGAGTGTGCAATGGCAATAAAAAACAACCTTCCTCACCCTATTTTTTTCCTCACCTCCTCTTCCTAAGGGCATCATCTTTGATGATTATTGGCAGGCCAATGTTCCACATGTAGTCATCCTATGCAACAGGATGCACTGCTTTTTCATTCATGTTTGCTCTTGTCTGTTTCTCCACATCAATACTTAAGATTTTTCACTACTTGCAGCTGAACAGTGTAAAAAAAAAAATCCTTTCTTCATGCTTGAAAAGCACATGCAAAGCAGCTGCAAACTCTCAGTTTGTTCATGTATTTCTGTCTATATGTTATTACTGCTCTTTCCAGATTAAAAAACGCTCAAATATAGCTGCAGCACCTGAGATAACCAGTTCAATGGAATTTATTACAGGCTTATGAGTACTTCATTCAACTACATCAGGTAAAAAAACAGACATCAGAAGAGATTATCAAGCTAAACACAGAAAATCTGCCACTTCTGGGTGATAGACTAGGTGACAAACTGCAGTTTCTCAATGTTAATTTTTTATGTGCCTACATTTGCACAAAGTAAGAACAAGGCATCTCCTTTGCAGTTTGAAGTCAGAAGTGTTGAGAGGAAAATGAAAGCCATTCTGAGCTTTAGAGTACAATCTGTTCCCAACTCCCCATGCTTATATGTACCAGCCAACATTCCAATTCAGTAGAGATGGCAGAAAGCTCTGCCTCTAAGAGCACTGGCACCAGTTACTGCACTCCTAAAGTTAAGCTAGGTTGTTACTCTCACAATCAACTTGGGGTCACACGCCTAGCTGGACTGTACAAGAATTCAACCTTCTAATATCTTGCAGCTTTAGGACATAAATATAATACTGTTGCTCAAAGAGCTGTTACTTTACAGAGCTTACTGGCAGGAAAAAAAAATAATGAATGTTTTATGTTCCTATGAATACAATTTCCTTCCCAAACTTCACTCTGTTCTCCTTTCCAGGTCTCCAACACACTGAGTGAGGATATTATTCTTCTCTGTAGATTCCCATGACATTTTGGCAGAAATTACAGCTGTGACAAACTGGATTGAAGGTTTTGCTTACTGATGTGTTTAGCTTTGTGACTGGCTGCTGTTGAAAGTTAAAGACAACAAGCAATATTTCTTTCTTAAAGTAACAAGTGACCTGAGGGAAGCCTCTCTGGGTGGGAATGGAAAAATCCCAATTTTGATGTTGTACAAGTTTCCATGACTAAAGACCTTTGAGAGATGTTTGCTACTCCATTTCTTTATACCACCCCACTTACTCTTTCTATAATGTAGGATTTTTTTCCTACTATTTATTGAAAAACATCCACAACACATCTGATGCTCCACTCCTATCTGCAGCTTCAAGTGACACTAAATACAAGACTTACATTAACATTTCACAATATTAGCTGTCAGTCACATACCTTCAACTCAGCAATCTTATAGAACAGAAAACCTTGCCACTAAGATATCCCCTTACTTAAATGCTCTGCTCCAGCACCAACAAAGAGAGGTTATGCATGCAGCATTACACTATGTGAGCTATCAGCTTCTAGTCAAATAAATAGACCTTACACAAAGACAAGGGGCCAGTCAAGCTTCCTACTAAAACAAGACATTCCTCCTTGAACCACGACAGTGATGCATAATGCTGCACTGTAGGCCACAGTTATCATGCTACTAAACGTGGATCTTTTTTGGAGGCCTCTAGACACAATTAACACCATCTCCAAGCCTATGGTATCGAGGTCTCCACGCAGCCTTATGACTGCCTCTAACAGCTCTGGTAGGCTTGCAGCCCTCCAAACCAACCACTGCTGCTACAGAAACCCACAAGCTTGGCGGCTGAGGGCCTCGAAAACCAGCAATGGAAATCGACATTGCTTCAAGCCATTGGCAGCACCACACACACAGAGAAGAGCTGCCCAGGACTGCAGTGATACAGCCACACAGAGTTGTGAGACCGGCCTGCACCAGAACTACGTGTTCCCAGCCACCCTGTCACACTTGGGGTGGGGAAGGAAGGAGACCCCACCGAAACCCAAACGTCACCAAGGCGCCTCAGGGCTTGAGACGAGTGGCGAGCTGCTGCCAGAGGATTCCTAGGGACTGGGAGCATGGCGAGGGCCAGCAAATGCCAGGGGTGTAGGGGAAGGCCCGCAAGGAGCAGACGGGAAGCGAACAGCGCCTGCCTCATTACCTCTCCATCGCCCGCACAGTGTAGCTGACGAGCGGCCTGCCTTGCACGGTGCAGAACTGCTTGGGAGTGGCGCCACCCAGGCGCTCCCCGCTCCCGCCCGCCGGCAACACAGCCGCCACCAGAGTAACGGCAGGGCTGGCATCCCGGCTCCGGCTGCTGGGCTCCATCTGCCGCTCCGCTCCTTGCCCTCCCCGCGCCCCCAACACCAGGAAGGCGGCCGGGTCGGCGCAATCTCCCGCCCGCGTGTTTTATTCGCCCGCGACGTCCGCAATCCGAAGAATTCAGCGCCCGCCCGCTGCCCTGCCCCCAACGGGGGCTCTGCTACTCGCCCACTCCGCGCTAAGCGAGGCCCCGCAGAGGCATGCAAGCCCCGGCGCGGCCGGGCAACCTCGCAGTAAGCGCCTAGGCCCCAGAGGGGACGTCCGGCCGCCCGGGGCACCGCGGCAGCAAGAGAACAGCCACACACTAACACAAGACGGGTGGCGCCGCCATTGGCCCTTTAAACGCGGATCCTCATCTCGCATGCGCGGGCGGGCTGGGCTGGTCCTACCCGCGGCGAGCCGGAGTGGGTGTTTCCCGCCGCGGCAAACGAGCGCAGCTCGGTGGTGGCGCGGGCGTCGTTAGGGGCTTGTTAGCCGCCTGTTACCCGCCGCATCAAGGGAGAGGCGGGAAGCCTCTGCCTATCAGTCTTCTGGTCTGTGCGTGGTGCCCTGGCTCGGAGAGAAAATAAAGACCTGGTGGTGAGCCAGACCTGAGCCCCGCTGTGCTTAGGTGACCAAAAAGGCCAACAGCATCTTGTTTTGCATCAGGAATAGTGTGGCCAGCAGTTCTAGTGTGTGATTGCCCCTCTCTGTCCGGTACTGATGAGGCCTCATCTCGAGCTTTGTGTTCAGTTTTGGTGCCCTCGTTACAAGAAGGATATTGACGTACTGGAGGTGTCTGAAGAAGAGCCACTATGTTGGCAAAGAACCTCGAAGACAAGTCTTAGGAATGGCTGAGGGAGCTGGTGTTACTCAGCCTTAAGAAAGGAGGCTGAGCAGAAACTTAATTCTCACCGGCAGTAAGTGACAGGACAAGAAGAAACAGCATCAGGTTGTGCCAGGGGAGGTTCAGGTTGGATACCAGGAAAAAATTCTTCACAAGGTTATCAAACATTGGAATGGGCTGCCCAGGGAGGTGGCAGTTACCATCCCTGGAGGCATTAAAAGATGCATGGATGTGGTGCTTAGGGACATGATTTAGCAGTAGTAGTTTAGTGATGAGATAGCAAGCTCTACATGAGCAGCTGGACATGAAGATCTCAGAGGTCTCTTCAAACTTCAGCAGTTCTATGGTCCTGGGAGTGCTGCTCCCCAGGTTGGCTGGGGATGCCTGCCAAAATCTGGTTGCCCTTAATCCTAGGAGGGAGAGCTGGTAAGAGCAGTAGTCAATTCACTGTCAGAAGCTAGTATGTTCCAGTTCATCCTACTGTGTTCAGTGGGCAATACCTGAAACAGGTTGATAGCAAAGTTCACAGGGCTGGTAGCTAGCAGTGGCACCAGAAGCACAGTCTGATGAAGAGGGAGCTTGCTAGGCAGGACATCAGGTGACATATTTGTAATCAGCAAAACAGGCCCTAGCTTGGTATATCTGGCTTTGCGGGGCATCTTAGGCTGTAGCTTGAGATTATTTAAATATTACTGCTACACTCTGTCCTCATCTGGAAGTCTTGGACATCTTGCTGTAAAGACAGCCTTGCAAATTGGAACTGCTGTGACCCTGTTGCTGCTAATCAGGGAGGTATGAGGACTAAACACTCCAAAAGGAAGGAGGAGTCTGCAATGGAGCATGGCACCAAGGTAAGCAAGAACAGACTCACCAACAAGGAGCCAAGATGCTAAGCATGAATCAGGACAAGGGTCAGGCATAGTTCAGTGACCACCTGTCATAGTCTCAGTGAAGCAGCAGATATAGGGCCCAACAACAACATTCCACATAAAAGTAGCTCCCAAGGGAAAAGGAAGAAATGAGGGTGAAGCCTTTGATCTACCTTGCTTTATATCGGCTCTTATTAGTGGAAGAGCTGCATTTGGACTTGGCAAGCTAAACCTCTCAGCCACGTAGGATTCTTGAAGGTGGGCACACTCAGGGCCCTAACACTGTCCTCTCTGACATTATTTTTAGGAAAAAACACATTATTTTTAGGGAAAAAAATCAGCATCTTATATGCAGGTTGCCCTAAAAATGAAAAGAGCTTTTAGAGTCTGCAAGATCTTTTTGATCTGTTCTCTACATCTTTGAGAAGATAATTTATTTACAGCTTTGCAGGTTTCTCTTAGTTGTGTTAAGAAGAACCTAAGTAGAACACATCTGAAGAATTTTGAGGAGCAAGTTTGATTGAAAAAGTAGCATGGAAGGACGTGTTTAATGTCCCAGCTGTGCTGCTTTGCCAGTGTCAGTTGTGGAGTGGTGTAACATGATCACATGGGATCACAGAGGCACCATCAGTAGGAATTGCACATAGGAGTGAAGTGATCTCTGCTAGCAAAGGAAGAATTCACAGATATCCTCAATACCTGCAATAGCAGGAAAGTCCTGGAAAATGGGACACTGCAGTGGAGAACATAGGCTCTTTACATGCAGAGGTGTCTTGACAGTTAATATGATGAACAGAAATCACATCAGCCCATACCACACAGTGAAATATGAGAAGGACTGATGGCAAACAAAGGAAAGCACTTTATATAAAACCATGTGCCTTCTAGACAGTGATGTCTCCAAAAGTTTCTGTAAGGAACGATCGTGGACATTGAAGGAAACAGATATGTGAAAGGAGGAGGAAGGAATATGAGTTACAGAGACTGCTGAAAGACTTCTGGAATTAAGACCCTTTTTACCACTGAAAACATGAGCTAGAAGTTGAAATGCTTTTCTCCCAACAAGTGTTGGTCCTTTTGTCTTCAGTACTGTTTATCTGATGAGACTTTTAATCCATTGACTCAGAAACTGCGTTAACCTGTTTCTTTTCAGTGCGTCTTATATTTTATTTTCTTGGGAAATCACACCTAATTCCTGACTGCTGACACAGATTTGTCTTTTGTCTTTTTTTCAGGACTTCTAGGTTTGGCCTGACTCTTCCCTACTGTGCAGATTGCTGTCCCATTCAGCATGACTTCTTTTTACCAGATACCCCAAATTAATTTTCTTCTAAAGGTAGGCATCTGTAGCATCCACAATCATTTTGGATCTCATAGGTTCCCTTATTCTGACTTTTTCTTGCAGCGGTTCAGTACAAACATGCTCATGATAAGTTGTTCTGCAACATTCCCACTTTTTTCCCTCTTTTTTTTTTTTTTCTGTTTAGTGTTACAGACATTCTGAATTCCTGACTCATGTCTTTATACTTCCGTTTCATAAAGAGTACAGACATTCATCTAGTCACCTGTAACTGACTTTCCAGGGGCAAAATTAAATCTTTTTTGTTTTCATGGCTTCTCCCACTGTATGTTGGCTTTGAGGGGTAGCAAAGGAGGATATTCACAAACACAGCCTTCAGAACTGTTTTCCCCTTCCATCTTGACATTGTGGTTTTGCACTTCTTCCCCTAACCCACCAATCTCCTGTGCTTAGTACCTTCTTTCTTGCCCAGCCAGTATTTCCCAACTTTATTTCTTCTGTGCATATTAATTCATTCTGTGAAGGATAAAAAGGCAAGAGAAATAGCATGTCAAAACTGGTTCCATTCATGTTCTGAAGCCAAATTTCCTTTTTATGCCAGGTGGATGAGGCTCAATCTGTCCAGAAGAAATTGTACGTGATAATAATTTTGTTGGATTCAGAC
The DNA here is from genome assembly GCA_013400475.1 of Tricholaema leucomelas. NCBI lineage: Eukaryota > Metazoa > Chordata > Aves > Piciformes > Lybiidae > Tricholaema lacrymosa > Tricholaema leucomelas. The sequence continues at coordinate 743,136 of WAAF01012085.1, forward strand.
TTCAGTGTCATCAAATACATTGTACCTTGACTTGATGATCCAGCCAAACAGAACTCTGAAGCTGCTTTTGGCTGCACTTGAAGTGATGCTTCAGAAGTTCTCATGCTTTCCACAGTCTCTCTGGAGTCAAAAGTTCTCTTGACTTGATAGCACCTGTTAGTTCTTCAAGAAGTCATTCAGTATAGGTTCTTGAGGACTTGATTAGACTGAGCATATTAGTACTATTTCTCCTTTTATTTTCTGTTTTCTTAAGCAATGATGCAGAAGGAAGAGCATATTGGACTTGATGGATGGTCCAGTCAGTGTTGGAACTGGCTACATGGTTGTGTTTAAATAGCCATTGTTAACAGCGCGATGTCCAGGTGGAAACCATTGACAAGTAGAGTTCCTCAGGGATCTGTCCTGGGTCCAGTGGTCTTCAGCATCTTTGTCAATGACATGGACAGTGGCATTGAGTGTACCCTCAATAAGTCTGCTGATGACACCTAGCTGTGTGGTGCATTTGCTTCAGTTCCAGTCCATTCTGCATTTTAATTGAATCTTTCTAATAATTTGGTTACTGTGCATATATGTACATGTTCATAGAGAAACGTTTGAAGTGAGATAAAAATTCACACATACTGGGAGAACAATTTTACACAGGTTTTAATTGGATAAGGAGGGACAGAGGCAACATTTTTGCCTCAAAGCAAGTTAAAGAGCTACCTAATCCATCATTTCTGTGCAGGGGTATAATAACATCTGAAACCACAGTAGTAGTTTGCAATTAAGCAGTAAATATGCCAATCATATGTTTGAAGAGTAGGGCTTTTTCCTTTTTTATTGAAGAAAGAAGATACCTACAAATTGGAATCAAGTTACAGAGGTTAAATTCACCTAAAAATTTAACTTCTGGGGGCAAAAAAAAAATCATCTCTTTCTACGACTAAAAGGTACAACAGTGTTTCCAGACAACATTAAGTTATTGGATATGTAGAAATCATTCTGAAGGGGGTTGTGAAAAATCAGTAAAAGAGTAAAATTTCTTAATTTCAAACTGCAATTGAGTCTTATGTAAATGTGGTATAAATTGATTGAGGAATTGTCTGCCCCATTTTCAAAGTAATTTCTAAGCTCTTAAAGTATTTTGGTTTTAATGCATGCAAGATGAATTTATGTTTTCTTGACCAGCAGGAGGATTCACTGTTGTGTGTTTTAAAGGGACATGCATACAATCAAGGAACATTTTGAAAATTAAAGTGAATTGTGAGAGCAAAATAAACAAAACAAACCCCACAAACAGCATAACAAAAATACTTCCTGCTGTGGAGGAACAAGGTCCATAAAAGACAACATAAAGCTAAAACTATTGAAAATCTGAAAGCCATTCTTGCATCTAACAGAGTATCTACAGCATTCTGAGCATGACTCATTTAGCCAGAACCTTGTATTTGCAGGATTTGTGTTTCATTAATTTTACCCAGATATATAAGATATTACTTTAGTGGTGGCAAGCCACAAAATGAACATCAAGAGCTATAAGCAGGCAAGTGGAATATCACTTCTGAGAGAGCTTTTTCTGTTGAGGTAGCACAGCACTCTTGGCTTTAAGTCACCAGTAATGTCTCTAATTGTTGAAGTTGCTGTTTAGAGTGACAGACACAGGTTCTTTGCACATCTAAAGAGATTAGAAAGTCCCCCAGGTTTTATCTGTTGCTATTTATAGCAGTTTACAAGACATCTCAAAGTTTTAGGCTTTTCATCATCATTTCTGCATCTAAATAACTGAGGAAGCATAGTATGAACAAACTTTTTATTTCCAGATATTTTATTTCATTTCTGATTGATCACTATAAAAAATAATCATGTGAAAGCTGTTTTTGATGTGTTCACAATCTTTTACATGTTGCCTGTGACTGAGACCTCATCACCCCTCCATATAGTCCATTTGGACTGACTTTGCTGTTTCGGTCTTTGTCGCACAGCAGCCACTTCAGAGTATTTGCTCTGTGGTGACAGTGGTTCCCAAGTCAGTATTATGTCAAGGAACATACAGCTTGAGGCAGTGGAATGTTGAAAAGGGCAAAACTATTTTCTCTCCAAATCATAATGAACACCTTCAGGGAAATCTTATCTTATTTCATGTCAGCGTATTTTTATGTTTCTATTTTTACAAATATGATTGCAAAGGGTTATTTTTTTGCTCTGAGATTCTTTGATGAAAGATGCTATAGATGTGTGGAATACATAAAATGTTATGCTACTGATTTGCTCCTGTTGCTATGTGGAGCTGAGATCAAAACAGCATGTATTCAGCAAGGGAGTTACACACATGCATAACTTAAACGATGTAAATAGTCAACTATCAAAATATCAAAGAATGTGCCTAGAATCACCAATAAATCAGATGCCTAAGGGGAATTCTAAGTGCCATTGCCTTAATTAATGAGGTAGAAGTGTTCCATGATTTTTAGTTGGTTAATAGTTCAGGTGCAAATAGAGAATATGAATGCTGTAAATGTAAGGGAAATTTGTTTTTCTAAAGACAGTGGAAGGTTTTCATGTTTGCACCTCATGTTAGGTAAGCATTGAAAAATGTGCTGGGTGTCACTTGTATTATATGGTTTATGTCCATCTTTGGCATTGTTTGACATGGTGCAGGCTGATAAATTTCTTCTGGAATCTATGAATGCTTGATACACAAAGAAAACATCTTGCTTATGTTCTGTGCAAGTGGTAGAGATAAAAATGGACAGAGATTTCATTCATTTGATGTTTAACATACATTTTAGAGCTTCATCCTAAAATGTTATATTCACCCTGGAGTGTTTATCTACTCGCTGCTCAATAATCCTTCAGGCTATTTCTCTCGGGTATGGAAGGTTAATTCAAGAGCTAATGAGTATTTTGTGTACACAAAGTAAAAGAATTTAAAGATAAGATAATTACCCCATAGCATCTAATCCAGTAATTCGTGAGAGTCCCTGACTGCAGGAGTCTTTGTGAAATTCAGAAACATTAAAGATTTGATTAAGGTCTTCTGCTGCCTTGGGGAATGGCAAGTGGGCGATGCAGGAGAGGCCTCATGTAATGTTTCATTAGAAATGGTTGAGTAGTCTTAGACACTTGGTTCCAGGATGGTCTTTGTATGTTCTAGGTACACTGGTCAGAAGTTGAGTAATGCCAAGGCTGGGGAGGCTTTTAACATCAGCATTTATTGTGCTGGTTTGTAAAATTTATGTTTCTGACTATCAGAGTGACCCTAACAAAGGTTAAGACATGGAGGCTGAGGCATAGAAATCCTGGAGGTTCTTTTCCATTGTCGCTGTGACTTAAGAGCAGGCACTAGCCATTAGGGTAGTGCTCTATCATCTCATTAAAAATAGAAATGTTTAATCTTTTCTGACAGGTGCCCAATCATGACTGGAGAAACAGTTATCTTGGAGGAAAGACTAATGATAGTTTCCTTTTTCCCCAAATGACTGAAAGCAGAGATAATCTGTGAAGCTATTAACATATGTGGCTTTAAGCCAGAGATGCCAATGATACAGAATGATAGAGCGAAACATTACAGAATACTTGAGAGTTAAGTTAGACTTGGAATAGAGTTGGGGTTTTCACTGCTCTAAATATTTGTTTAATTTTCTTGTGCACATACTGTCATGGGACAGAGTGGATGGAGAGCAGCTAGGAAGAAAGGGACCCGGAGGTACTGCTAGATAGTAGGCTGAACATGAGCCAGCAATGTGCCTAGGTGGTCAAGAGAGCTAATAGCATCCTGGCCTGGATCAGGAACAGTATGGCCAGTAGGACAAGGGAGCTTGTCAGGCCACACCTTGAGTACTGTGTCCAGTTCTGGGATCCTCCATTCAAGAGAGATATCGAGGTACTGGAACGTGTCCAGAGAAGGGCGACAAAGCTGGTGAGGGGCCTGGAGCACAACCCTGTGAGGAAAGGCTGAGAGAGCTGGGGGTGTTTAGCCTGGAGAAGAGGAGGCTCAGGGGTGACCTCATTGCTGTCTGCAACTACCAGAAGGGAGGTTGTAGCCAGGTGGGGCTGGTCTCTTCTGCCAGGCAACTAGCAGCAGCACAAGGGGACACAGTCTCAAGTTGTGTCGGGGAGGTCTAGGCTGGATGTTAGGGGGAATTTCTTCACAGAGAGAGTGATTGGCATTGGAATGGGCTGCCCAGGGAGGTGGTGGAGTCACCATCCCTAGAGGTGCTCAAAAAAAAATCTGGATGAGGCACTTAGTGCCATGGTCTAGTTGATTGGCTAGGGCTGGGTGCTAGGTTGGACTGGTTCTTGGACATCTCTTCCAACCTGGTTGATTCTATGATTCTATGGTGTGTTTTACTGCTTTCCACATTTTGTGTTATCTTCATGGAATGTTTGTGAAGGGATGTAAAACAATTCACCAGACTTAAAATGATGGATAGAATCAAATAACACCAATGAAAATTAGCAGATTTGGTATGAATAGGAGTACAAGCTTTACTTTTTGTTACTACCCTTGAAAGCACTGCATCTGCATCTCTTGTCATGTTAATAATGATAATTACTCTTAGGATGCCAGGAATGTTCTCCACAGTTCTCATGTCTGAAGAATATAGATAAACTCAGCTCATAGAGGAGTTTTTACTTAACAAATAAAGGCTGGTCCTAGCTATACTGTCAGTAGGTGTGACAAGATTTCATCCAACACAAAAACTGAACTTTGTTTTCATGAAATAGTTGTATGGTATGTATTAGACAGAACAATCATGTGGAGCTAGTTAGTCTTTCTCTTCTTTTAAGGAGCTTTTAGTGTTACGTTCTAACCTCTTTGGCAATTTTGTTAGGGAAGTGCCTCAAAATGCAGCCTGCCTTGTGAAAAACTGTGAATCTTTTTTCTCTTTCAAACAATTGCTTTATAGTGAGCAAAATCTGTGGAGTGATAGTCCCTAAAACAGTAGTCCTGTTCTGATGCTTTGTCTCATCTTTTGCTGGTTTGTCCAGTTTTGGTGTGAAAATGTCAGATTGGAAATGGTCAGTCCTTTGATCCTGGTCAGTTTTAAGAAAGATCAAGGTTACAGATTTTTTCCAACTGCAGCAATGTGGCTACCTGTTATCCAGCAATGAGATAGACTCAGCCTGTTTAATGTATACCACTGAGCGACCATCAAAGGTTAACCATTTTCCAACATACTAATCTAGTTGGATGCAAACCAAGTACCTAATGAAAAATGTTCTATATCCTGTTACTGTTTTTCTGAGTAATGCAATCCCAGTTTAAAAATTCTTCCTGTGCCAGTACACTTGTATTTCCACATGGGCTGCTTTCTTCAGTATTAAACACTTAAGAAAATTGATTAATGTATCCTTTTTTGTTGTTGAAACAGAGCTATGGAACAAGTAACCTAACTGCTGTAAAGGCAAGAGACACCATGAGAAAGAGCATTTAGATTTTGCCAGACTCAGGAGTTTCAAAGCGGAGGGCAGAAGCAGGCAGATTTGCAAGGGCCTGTGGTATTTGGGTAGATAGTGTACCACACAGTACTGTGTTCTCAAGATTCAGACAGTGGTTTAAATAGTCTGATGAGGGATTTTGTGGAAGAGGTATGCAAAAATGTAGTTAATTGTGCAAATAAAAAATGGAAATCCATTTTAATATTTACTTTTTTCTTGTCAAAGGATGTGGCAAACATTTTCTTCTGGCAGAAGTGTCAGGATTCAGAACTGATTACAAAAAGTTCAAAGGAAAATACAGGGACAATAGTTGCAGAACACCTAAAAGAAGTTTTATGGAGAACTCACTACTTGTATTCTTAATGGTCTTGTCCACAAAAGCAGATTACTGTAATTTTATAAGGGTAGCACTGAGAGGGAATCTGCAGGTAGATTTTAAGTAGGTTGTAAGCAGGATTTTGAGCCAAATTCTTCAACAAGGAAGTCCAGGTGTGTGATAGACTGGTAGCTTTCTGAGAGACTTAGGCAGCGTTCTTACAGCTCAGAAAAGAAGGAGGCTGTAGATGCTTCCAAGATAGGACCAGTGCAGTGAAACATGAGTTTCTGTGAAGATGTTAGATTCTCAAATCTCTCCAACTGTGGTACAGACAAATTGTGCCCTGCATTCTTCCTGCATTCTTGTGGGAGGAGAAGACACAGAGATGGTCAGAAATGGTTATCTACCATGCAGACTTAGACTTGGCAGTCTATTAATTCCCAAGGGAGTGTGCATATGCATTAGCTAATATTTGGCTTGGCCATCTGTAGACAGCACAAGTCTTTGGAAGTCTCACTAAAAGTTGTGGTGATCAGAAAAAAATGAATGACATGCATCAGACACTGTCCTCCACATGTCACCTTGTTCCTTTTTTCCAATCCATTTTCCTCATCTTTTTCCTCTTCTACACAAGCCCATATTCAGGCATTTCAATATATGAAAACCAAAGATGCAAACCAAAGACACAAAAGTTTTTTCACGGAGAGAGTGGTCAGGCACTGGAATGAGCTGCCCAGGGAGGTGGTTGAGTCACCAACCCTGGGTGTGTTTAAGGGTGGTTTGGATGTGGTGCTTAGGGATATAGTTTAAGGTGAATCTTGTAGAGTAGGATTATAGGTTGGACTTGGTGATCCTGAGGGTCTTCTCCAACCTGGATGTTTTTGTGATTCTGTAATGCAGTGAATCTGTATCCCCCTGGTGTGAATTGTTTTGGCTATTGTCCTAAAAACTGCAATAAAGATGTACAACCCCAAAAGTTTCAGTAGGCATTTTTCAGTGGGGAAAAAAAAATGTCAGTGATCCCTGTTAAAACCAACATTTTTGCAGCTTTACGGTTTAGAAACATCCAGACTTCTGTTCTCCATCCCAGCTAAATGACCATAGGGAATCTAAAAGAGCTTTCTTCAGCCCATCCCAAAAATAAATGAAAAAATAATTAAGTAAATAAATACAATAATCTAACAAGCAACAGATGTTTAAACTTGCTTCAGCTGCAATTACAACAAAGTCTTTGTGCTACAGTGTCTGTTTTAAAGCTCAGCATAGTCCTGCCATTCCTCAGTGGCTGTTCTTGTGGTAGGGCTAGACAAGGACTTTTCTCCCTTGGCCCTCTCCCTCAGCTCTCCACTCTTTCATATAAAAGAAGTTTACTGAGTATGCCTGGTTAGCTCTTCTTTAGCCTGTCAAAGCATTTGACTTCACAGACTGGTTCATACTTTTACTGAGTTTCTTTGCCATTTCCTCACTAAGTTACTTCTCACTGGTCTAGCAAAACAAATGAAATGTGGAACTTCCAGGTCAAGTCCAAGCATGACTTTTCCTCTTAGTAGTCAAAATTATATAAAATTTATATATAAATTTATGTAATTTATATATAAAATTTATATATTAAAAAAATATACATCCAGACATTCTTAAAAGAGATGTAAATATTTCTGTATCAAAATGGAAGTGTGCTGTAGTAAGTACTTCAGAGCAGCTGAGGATTTAAACAGTGAGATAGTAACACATTCTTGCTCAACTACTGAAATAGGGCAGGGGAGGGGAAACAGGCAAACTGTTTGACAAAGCATCTTGAGATTATTTAGTGTTTTGTACTTAAGTAGAGAGCAGCACAGGTCACTTTTTGACAGCACCTGTCTTTGCTGTTTAGGAAACGGAACTGCATTGTTGTTTCAGTATATTCTGATCTAGGCCTCTTTTCTAAGGAAACTAATTTCTTTGTTTTCCCTTGCATTCATGAAGTACCATATTCCACAAGCAGCCCTATCAGAGTCAGTGGTCCTGATTGTTATTGATACTAAGATCGCAAGATCACAGGATGCTAGGGATTGGAAAGGACCCAAAGAGATCATCGAGTCCAACCCCGCTGCCAGAGCAGGACCATACAATCTTGCTCAGGTCACAGAGTTAGGCATCCAGACAGGCCTTGAAAGTCTCCAGAGAAGAAGACTCCACAACCTCTCTGGGGAGCCTGTTACAGTGCTCTGCAACCCTTACAGTAATAAAATTCCCCCCTTGTGTTGAGGTGGAACCTCCTGTGCTGCAGCTTACACCCATTGCTCCTTGGCCTATCACGGAGAGCAAGTGAGAATAGCCTGTGTCCCCCCTCCTGACACCCAGTTGTCCTCTGCATTTCTTTGTGGTTGCATAGAGGGATTAAAAAGGCCTGAACTCTAGCTAGGTAATGTCACACTACCTCTTTCACTATCATGTTTTCAAACCTAAGTGCGTTGAGTAAAAACAGTCTCCTAAAATGGAGTCACACTCCAGTGTTTGTGGAGGTTGTTCTCAGCAATTACTAGAGTTATTTTCGTGACATGTAGTTGCATGAGCATTAATTAAGAATGGAGATTATTTTCTTGTCCTGGAAGCACTAAGGAAGGTAGCTGTTTGAATATTAGCTCAGCGGTAGGCAGTAACACTTGTAAGTCCCACGTCCCTAGTGTCAGTTCACGTAACTCGCACAATGAGTGAGTTGAAAGGCTTGATGTGTTTCAGAAAGGTCCACGGGCAGGCTTTCTGTTGTAGGGGTGACACTCGGGCAAAACTAACAAATCCAGTGACAGAATGACTGCTTAACTCATAAATCTCTAGAGAATTTTCAGTTTTAGCCTGGAGCAATGTTGATATATGTGTCAGTGAACTTAAAATCAAAGCCCCTTGCCTGGCCTAGGGGAAAGGAAATGCATCATGAGAACAGGATACCTTCCAACACTAAGGATTCCTTCTAATTTTCCACCAAACACCTCCAGGTTAATACTGTAGCAACAAGACTCTCACAGTGGAATGTATTGAACAGTCCTTTCTTGATGAATGCTGTATTTCTTCAAGAAGGATATAAAGGTCAAGGTTAGGAGGACTACAGTGATTTACTACCAGAAATCTGTTAGGTATTTTGAAGGGTGTGATTCAAATGTCTGCTTTATTTCCAAACAAATGACTGAACTTGGATTGGGTGCCTTTGATTCCAAGGCCCCTGAAAAGGAGAAAGCAACAGATTTGTTAGTATTGCTTAGAAACTGAATAAATAAACTTTTCAAGGGCCCTTCTAGCACAGACCGCAAGTGTCAGGCCCTTCTGGCTCCTGCAGTTGGTAATGTCTTAATGGCACATACTATTTACCACTGCCTCAAGAGTTCCTCTGAGTGCTACATTCCTATCAAAATGATCAACAGCTGTCTGAGTTTGTGTCTATCACACAGAATCACAGAACGTTAGGGGTTGGAAGGGACCTCAAAGATCATCTAGTCCAACCCCCCTGCCAGAGCAGAACCACCTGCTTGATGTGATGTCTGAGGAAAATTGGTTTTAATTCATTATGTCCAGCAAAATTTTGTGAAGTTATCTTAAAGGAAGTGCATCAAATTATTAATCTTCATGTAGTTCTGTGTGAAAGGACCAGCTAGAAGTTATTCTCTTGTTGCTAAATGCAAGCTCTTCCTAGATATTCATATTGTTTCTACCGTCAAGCTTCACTGACTGGAGAAGAGTCATATGCAAGATGTGTGGGGTTTTTTACCATTCTTGTTCCTGGGAATCAAACACAGAACAGGCACAGTTTCTGATATGTAGTGATTATTTACTATGAAAATAATTTTGGTTACATTTTGGTCCATTATCTCAAATCTTTTGTGCTTTATCATCTCAAACAAGTAGATGGACAATACTTTTTAAATGGACAGATGTTTTACATTTGAGAATAACAATTCCCTCATAAAATAGATTGAATGACACTATGATATGTGTTAAAATAAGTAGGGTATCAGTAGGTCCACTGAGTTGATATGCCCAGCAGCAATGTCATCTTACCTTTCTCCCTACTAACACCTTTATTCATCATCTGTCCTCTTAATCTTAAAAGAAGCACGTTTAGGATCAGAGAAATTAAGTCTTGATGGTCTTTGATCTCATTGTTCTGATATTTTCATGATCGAGGAACAAAACTAGAGAAAACTAGGTCATGAATCCATTGTTTTTTAACTGTACCACCATGTAGATCACTTTATTTTTTATTTGCAATATCTATCTTTTTTTTACATATAGCAGATTTTAGAGAGAAGTCTTGGATGTTGCCTTGAAGAAAAATCATTACACTTTGTCAATACAATTTAGGATTCACAAAGTCAAAAAGTCGCATTGATTTTTCAAACAATTTTACATTAATGACCAAGAAAGATCTCTGCCAAGACTTTTATGATGAATCTGTTGGAATTGACATGCAAAATAGAATGAGACAAAGAGAAAGTCAAAGGGAGCTTATGTGAGACCTTTGCAGGCAAGACTTTTCATTACTCTCTTCTTGTGTATTATTTTCTTTGGGTGCAAGTGGGTTGTAAAAGTTAATGATTTAAGAACAGCAAAATCCCATGACGAAGTCTTGCACAGAGGACTTCAATGGAGTTTGAAAGATTAAGCACAGGTGATTCATGGACTATGTGTTGAAAGGTAGATTGCTTATTGTACATTTCCTGCTACATTCCATAAGAATGTGTAGATAATACGCAGGACCCTGTCTGCTGTATGGGAAAGATGAAGATATGTTATTTTTTACTATTAGTCTTTTCTTTGATCATCACTAATAAAAGTGGGGGGGAATGGTGATGTCTTACTAGCTTGTAAAACTTCCTTAATACACCCTTCTTTTGCAATATACAATTTGAGAGTCATTGGATAATAACTTGGACAGCTAATAAGCACCACCTGTTAAACAGCCACATAAGATTTTTACATCCAAAACCACTCCATAGAAAGATAGTTTTAATGTTAAATATGACAGATAGATTTTGTTTTTTAAAAACCAAATCATGTTTGCCTTCTTTAAATACTAAATGTCATGACTGATTAAAATGGGTGCACTTTGGTAGACAGAGCCAGACAATACAGTTTTTAGCAGTGTTTATTTTTGTAAAAAGACAAAGAAACCAATGAATTTGATAGACATCAGACCTGCCTTTTGATTGCACACTTTTAAATGAGAATAATACAGAGTGGAGAATGAATGAAACAATTTTGTTTCTTCTTCTTGTTGTTGCTACTTCAAAATAACACCTAAGTCTATGAATGTTCAAAATGAAAAAATAGATATCAAGAATGCCAAAATGTCTATTTTACATTATCTACAAAATGTATGTTCTAATCCAGCCACAAATCATAGGAAAATACTTTGATACATGAGAAAAGCTATAAACATAAGAACATTTTGGAGGGAAGTAACACACATAAGAGCTCATTAAATAATTACAACAACAAATAAATAGTTTGTTCAGCTTTACTTTTTTTGCTGCCATGCATATGTTTAATTTTCAGTATACTGAGATAAGAGAAAGGCCAGCATGCAAGGCTTTTTAAAAAATCATTTATTTAGAATGAATCTGAAAGCAGATAGTAGGTGTTGTATTTTTAAGCTGCTGTCAGAAGTTCATAAAACATGATCTAGAAGGCAACAGATGTGGTAACTGTTCTCATGAAAACACACGACAATGCATCCTTGTACCAAATAGACTTCGGTGAATATTCATGGCAAATTTTCTTTGCCTCCATGGCTGGAGAACATGTAAAAGTTCATAGTGTGAGTTTGGAAAGCTGGTGTTATTCCCCATCTTGAGTGTTCGGAAAATCACCCAAAAGGTCCATATGCTGAGAATGCCCCTTTTGTTTTGGTCAAAGCAATAAGCACGTAGTGTCAACTGAGAAGACAGCAATGGCAGACTTGTCTTTAAGCAGTCAGAATGGTAAAGCAAATGGTTACAGGCGAGTTCAATTTTGGCACAAGGAGAGGGAGATGAGAGAGGATAGAATGTCTGACTTCTAACTTGTACTGTGTTTGCTGGATTTACTGGCTCTTTTCCTCTCTTTGTGATGCTGGATAGGTTTTGCTTGAGAGGTTCCCTCAAAATTGTGGCTGGACTCATTGTGCTGCCTGGTGTATCGCTTGCACTTGCAGGCTGTGACCACAGTTATTTTGTAGGTTCTTATACTTCCATCCTGGCACTGAAGCTGGATCCTCTGGGTGCGGGTTTTGTCATTGACACATCTCCACTCTTGTGAGCTCCGCCTGCTCCAGTACTTGGTTCCATAGCCTCCTCCAATCCAATTGGGGAGCAGTGGCAAAGGGAGGCATTCACCAGCACACACTAGCTCCTTCAGTGGATTGATGCTGGTGCACTGGCCATCTGAAATGTACTTGGTGGATCTCAGTTCCCGACAGCCAACCTGAACACGATCTGCAGAAGGCACAGAATAATAAACACTGAGACCGAGAATGGAGAGGTTTCCTTAACCAGTTATTTTCACATTAACAAGCTCTTTTGCAGAAGTTAAAGTAATCTTTACAGGACATCTTTTTACTGTTGTGTCCCCCAACACAAGGGCCCGAGGCACAGATGGTATCTCTGGGTATTACCACAGCATAAAGAAATCATAATGATATGTACTTCATCAGTTGTGGTAGAAAAGGGAATTTTATTCTCTCTCCTTCTCAGGGATGTACCTTTTAGAAGAGGAAAAAAATGCCCCAAGGGAAGAAATGTTTCCTGCGTGTTCTCTGTCTAAGGAATCTGCTCTGGGATGTTTACAACAATTATGTTGGATCATTAGCAAGGGGGGAAATCGTGCTTTGGTAACTGTTTATGTGCTTTTAAATAAATTCCAAATAGTGTGTTTCTTCTCATTCCACGACTACAGTGGACTGAGTTTCCCATGAGCACAGCTGCTCTGAAGACAGATACTGCAGAAGTGATAACAGCTGAAGTTACCAGGGCATGGTGTTCTGCATATAAAGTTTGAATGATTAGCAGCAATGATTTCAGAGTGATCGTTTTGCCCTCGGGGTAACAGCATCTTCCTATCTGTAGCAGTCTTTATATTAGATGTAACATAGAGGATCTTGCACATTCTCTCAGGCAACTGACACAGAATCAACAGGCAGAGCTTCTCACACAGGCATGTTTGTACCCGTCTGTATGTGCAGCCTTGCACCCTGCAATAAACACAACTGTTTATTTCAGTAATTACACTTTGAAATAAACGCCCACAGCATGCTTAATTTTAATAAGCAATCTTTACTGGCTGTGCTCTCGCTCTTTCTGAAGGACAATTACGGCACAGATTCTACACACAATGCAATTAACTAACGCCTTTAAAACAGAAGTAATTACTAGAAACATTTTAGAGTGAATCATAAAAGGCTTTGAAGTTACATCTACATATCACAGCTACAGGCTGCTTCTGTTTCTGCTTAGATTTTTGGAAGCAAGTTCTGAACAGAGACACTTAAGTTAGATTACTTCACCCCATGTGTCTTAGGATGGGCAGTCAAAGGGACTGTAAATCTGCAGGTTGATCCGAGGGACTGTTTTCAGGGCTGTTCTGCCTGCCTTGCAAGAAGAGATTCAAGCTTGCCTTCCTGCAGCTGCACTCCGGAATGTACCTGGAAGCAGCTGGCCACAGATTGGAGTTTGTCCCTCCTGGTTTTATGTCTTTCCTGGCTCAGCGTTTCTGCAGTGACAGCTCTCTGACAATAAATACCTACTGGGCTGCTCCAGTAATCTCATGATGAGATGTTTCCTGTGCACTTACACCCTCGGCATTCATAGAAGCTGACACACCTGGCTTAGCTGAAAGGCATCGGTGTCGCGTTTGCCTTTGCTTTCCAGGGATGACGCTATTTTTATCGAGTTGTTGTGGGTGGGTTGGTGTGTGTGCGTGTGTCTGTTTGGATTTCTTTCATTTTAAGGAGGCGGCCAGGGGAGGGAACAGAGTCAGCAGAAGGTTTCCAGAGCCCCGTGTATCTGACAATGTATATATACAACTCAGCAGGAAAAGACTAGATATAAAAAGGCAAGTTAGAGCAGAGATCACAGGTAAATCACGAGCTGATTTGTTTACTTTTGCTGGAGGTGTTAAGCAGCTAAAGTGCTAGAGCAGGAAGTAAAACTGAGCAGCGTGAATGAAATTCACAGGATTTTATTGCATTTGAAAAGTAGCCCGGACACCTCCCCCGCCCGGAGTGAGAGGGCAAATTAGGGAAGCGAGCGCTTTGGAAATGCCTCTCACTCCTTTTCCTTGATCTTGCTTCCCCGCCGCATAACCCACAAACCCGGCGTTCCTGCATCGACCTCCCTCAGGAAGCAACCTGCCCGAGAGAGCCGGTCCTACAGGACTCGCACCCCGGGGGCGCCCGGCGAGGCCGAGCCCAGCCGGGAGGCAGCAGCATCCTCCCTCGCCCAGGCTTCCGGGCTCCGCTGTGGCCCCACGCTCGGAGGGGGGCTGCTGCTGGGGGCTGCGCCGCGGGGCTGGGCCGGGCCGCGGTGGAAGTGCCGCCGGTGGGATACTCACTGTTACGGTCGGATCCCGCGCTGGAGTAGTGCCTGCCGCCGTTCCTGGCTTGGTTCAGCGTGCTGTTGCTGCTCGGGCTCGCCGCAGCAGGTTTCACAACGTGTGAATAAAGTATCTCTGTGGCATCGTTCTTGAAAGCCAAAGAGCTTCTCGTGAAGATGCAAGTCAGGAGAAAGCCGTAGAAGGGAATGGCAGGAAGAAGCATGGCTGGTTCAGTCTGTCTGACAGAGCTGTAGGAAATCTGCTGCTGCTGCTGCTTCTGGGTAACTCTGAATTCGCTCGTGAAGGTTTCCTTTATATATTCAGAGAGGCTTGGCATTCATTCAGGTGTAAAGTTGTGGATAGCTTCAGAATGAAAACCCACAAAAGGGGTGGGATCCCTACATGAGCCTGCGAAGACCTTTTACCAATAGGAGAGAAGACTGCAGTAAAGGAGGAGTTAGATGCACTAATTGCAGGATTCCTGTTTGGGGCTTTTGAGGGTATCAGAAAACTTCGGCACCACACAGCAGCATTCGGGCTGAGAACCAGAAGCTGCCGGGTCTGCCCTGCCATGCCACATGGCCCTGCGTGCCTGGTGTGTTTGTGCGATGTGACTAACACGGGGCAGGAAGGAGTCTCTATCGCTCCTGTCAGGCAAAGTTATGTTCCCTCTTCTCCGATGTGCCCTTCAGAAAAGCGCCTATCGCTGCAAGAACGCAAGTGTGTCGAACTTACAGAAGACTGCTAGTTACAAATACTGTCTGCAGTATACCAAGATCACTTAAAAAAAAAACCATTGTGAATAATTTAAAGCTGTCTCTAGATGCTTTAAATTATGCAGCTTTGATCAACAAGGAGCACTGCTAGAGAAACTACTTGTTTTAGGGGAGTATTCTCTCCCTGGTGTGCAGAGTTACAAGTATGTATTTCTGTATCCCCACATATAAAAAGTATCTCCTCTAGGCTCCTTAGTACAAACATATCCATATTCATAGCCTCTCACTATGCTCATTCACCAAACCAAGTATTTTTTAGAGTTTTGTACATTGCCTAGAGCGTTCTTATATTTTGAATGTACTGTTTTGTGTGATAAAGAAAACAAAAAAGGAAGTAATGCTTGGTTTGGCATATATTTTTCTTTACTGTGTCACGCACTTACTTGATTGTACATTAAATTACATGGCCTGACTCCAAACAAGTGTAAATTCAGATGCTGTCAGTAGGCCAATGCTTGTCTACATCCTGATGAATGCTCTATAGATTTTCATTATAAATCAAACAATGATCGACAGTGAAAACAATGATGTTTTAATTAAAGGAAACCTTTCTCTTGGGAAAAAGCACAACCATGCAGGAGGCCACATTATTAAAAGGTTAGAGTCTAATCTCACTTAGGCTCTTTGTAACTGAGTTGCTATGCGTAGTCATCCCGCATTTTATTTGCTGCAATGAAAGCAAAAGTAGAACACAGGTCAGTTACTTCTAATTGTCAGGGCCAAATCTCAGGCAATCAGAGAAGAAAACACTGTTTGATCCCTGTCATAAGAAGACGCTTGTCTGTAGCAGCAGCCCTGTCCTTTTGCATCACTAAGAAAGTTACCCTGGATTTCATCAGGAGTAAGGAGACATCCACAGTAAGTGCCAAACTGACAGTCTTTGCTTAAGACACAGGAAAAACAGGAGTGGTGCAAAGTGAAGTCAGTTTTACTGGCAGAGCTGTGTGTGGGGACGTTGAGTTGAATTGCCTGCATCTATTATGTCTAGCCCAACCCAGTTCTGGAATAACAAGAATGTTGCAAGGCAGAGTGAGATCTTTCAGCAGAGTAATGTATGGAGGAGTGGGATCACTGCTAACCCCTGATAAAGCTCCAAGTTCCATTCTCATGAAACATCTTATTTAATCACTAAAGCAAAGATGTACTTTTTACCTTCCCTTTTAAAAAAGTAGCAAATTATCAGGGACGATAGGTACATTACAGACCTATTTGATTATTTATATTTGAACATTAGTTTTCTTCTGCAGCAGCTAATGGAAGGTCTACTTTGTCGATGTTAAGTCCTACTTCATTTCTTTTCATATTCACAGATCATACAGATCTTTGCGCTTCTCACCTTCCCTGCAGTCTTTGTGCTGAACTAAGCCAATACAAAAGGCATGGAACCTATTTTCCAGTTTATGGACCTGTGGGTACCAGTCAGGAGATTTCTTCCTCATAGAAAGATTTTCTCACCCTACACAAGACTTGGGAAGTCAGAAGTTTCTTTGACAACTTTTTTTCTTTGACGTAAGGCATAATCTTCTCACAGGAAACACTAAAGGGACCTTGGAGTGGCCATGAGCTTGGGTCTATAACTTGCTAAGTCTCAACCTTTTCAGCTTTCATTGAACGTTAAAAATCATCCTTTAAAAACTAGGCTATGTGAAAGCATTAAGATTGTCACATACTTCTCTTGGTCTTGTCACTCAGAGGAGGAAGGCCTCAAGTTTCTTACAGCCTTTGTAGAGGTGAAATTTGCCCCTGAATTTGCCACAGGAAAGATAATACAGAATAACTGATTTTTTTTATGCGTTAGGCATAAAGCTGACATTATTTTAATCTCATTTGTATTTCCCACTAGTTACAAATACCATGTGAAAATGTCACTGTTTTGGTTCCCTAGTCAATACTGTCAGCCTCCCTGCTTTGAAAGGTAAACAGGCTTCTGAGGACTGTGTTAGTTAATTTGGTTTATCCTTTCTTTAGTCAAGCCCAGAGACTGCAGTCTTTCACTTTTCCTGAGTCTTCCTGGAAGAGTTAGGTCAGAAGTTGCATGAAAGGGAAGGATGCTGTTCAGTTAAACTGGGTTATTCTTCCTGAGCAACCTGCACGATCATAAGATGTTTCTGCTTAGCTCAGAACAGCTTTTTGCTGTTGCTAGACAGATGATCATGCTAAGCTCTCAAAGGTGAAGGCTGCAAGTTACCTTTGTAGCCTCCAAAACAATCTTCTAGAGCATGTGGCCTGTCCTTGTTCTAGTCAGATTCAGTGGCTTGTGTAGAACATTGCTCTGTGCTTAATCTGTAATATTGGCCATACGGAATATATTACACAAGGTCTTTGAAGTCTGTACTGGCTTCCTTTTTGCCTCTGGGCATAACTCAGGATGTTCTTATTGATCTATAAAACCCTATATGCTTTGAGTCCTAGGCAATAAATTCTCTTTCCTTTATCTTCCATTATGGCGCTTAAGATCAGCTAGGGAGTACTGACTATACCTGAGTGTCTGGAGAATGCTCAGCATGAATGGCCCAGCAGACTGGATTTCACTGCTGCTAAGGATCCACAAGAGCTCTGTTCTGCAGCCTGGCATGGTGAAAATGCTGCTCTTTAGTCAGACCCTTGGAAAGTGACCATAGGGAGGATGTTAACTGGATTCATTTAGATGTTTGTATATGTACCCAGAGATGAAATGCTACATTTTGGCTACATGCCTTTTTACCCAGCTCAGCTGCTTACTTTATCTTATTAGCTTTGCTTCTGAATGACCTTCAACATAGTAGTAAAGCCATCCATCACTCTTCAGAGAGTTATCCACACCTTAAATCTAGCTTCCTTCATTTTCTGTGATGGACAAAAAACCCCACACTTCTCTCAATGAATGTGGAATAATACAAGGCATGTGTTCTGTTAAGATCCCAAAAGAGAATTCCCTTCTTTGTGGTCATTTATAAGTCTGTCAGGATCCCATCCTCCATGTTTCTTAGACACTATAATGATGTCCAAAGGGCAAAGTTTTGTGTGGAGTGCACACACCTGTCTAGCAGCACAAAACAGCCACAGGGAATAGAGGGGTATGCGCTGACAAGTACAAATGACTGCCATAGAGCCTTGTCTTTGCAAACCATGTGGTCACTGAACATGCACAAAATAAGAAGAAATTCCCAATTTTTTATAAAACTTAGGCCTGCACAGTTTTAATAATGACAACGAAAAAATAAACCCACCAAAACAGAATTAGAACAAAAGCTTCCAGAAGGAAAGGTTCAAAGTTTCTTGTTGTCCCAAAGAGAAGGCCACCAGAGCATTGCACTTCTGACTTGTTTCCAAAAGTAAGAGAGTAAGCATAGGCTCAGATAAATGGCTACAAAAAAGAAACTAATATTTATTACTTTGCACCTTAAAACAGAAATGACTTCCAGGCTATTTTCTGTTAAGCAATAAGCATATTAGTAAGGTACTTCAAAGCAGCATAAAATGTGATTTGGAGCATGATAAGAGAACATGTCTGAAAGTGAGGTAAAATTGTAATAAATGCAACTGTTGAGAACTTGTAAGCTGTTGTGCAACAAGTTAGCATAATTTTGAAGGTGATACAGAAAACATGTTCAAGACCTAAGATACACCCCCATACAAATTCTCAAAGAAAAGATTTTTTGAATACCAAGGCTTTTCTATACTTAGTGGTGCTTTTTAATTTTCACAGTAAATTACATTGGAGAGATTCGATGGCAAACATAACCTATATTCTCATTAATGAGAATGACTAATTAGTTCTGATTTATGTCTTCTTGGTCTCTATAAGATTTCATATTGCAATGTTATTTTTTTTCTACTTGCTCTTATACATAATGTAGACGGAATAATTTAGATCAGGCTGTGGCTTCAAAGGAGGCAGTTTATCACTTTTAGCACAAAAGACATTAAATAGACTGAAATGGGGAAAATGCTTAAATTTATTTTGAAATTCTAGGAACATCTACAGTAGAGTGAAGAATTGTTGGCATGCACTAGTTATAATTGCCACCTCTTCCTGAGCATATGTAGTAAGATGTTAAGACCAGATTGAAGACGATATGGTTTATAATCCAAAATATGTTTTATGGTATCACTGTTGAAGAAAGAAGAAAACCAAAATGAGGTCTTACAAATTAGAAAAGACAAAGAGAATGATGGTTTGTTTATTGGGGGCAACACTTTCAGAAACTCTTAGGCAACCTTGAAATGTAACACTTCTGTGTTAGAGATTTAGGGCAGTAAAGCAGGATATGTATGTATATGTGGGTCTATGTATACATAGACACTGGACTTTGGTATCTACATACTTTCTAAAGTGCTGCCCTGAGGAGTGAAAGTCCTATTGATTTTCAGTGAGCCAGTTGCTTAAATGCTTTTGAAAATTTTACCCTCAGGTTAAAATTCTGAAACTCCTACTCAGTGTTAAGCAGGCAGAGTCCCATCAGCGTGCCCCAGTTGCAAATAAAAAAGAAACTGAGTGAAGGTTTTGAAGTCTGACTTGTTTCTTTACATGTAATTAACTGAACTCTTAATATATCACTATGTTTCAGTAAACTGCTTTGTGTTTCTAATTACGTGGTCTGAAATGATTACAGTGTATTTAAAAAATGCACACTCTACAACAAACCAGCAAAGAAAATCTGGCAGAGTGTCAGGATTTCCTAGGCAAACACTTGCCAAACCTGTTGTTAGATCCAAAGTCGTAATTTAAAAACAAGCCCACGAGGTATCTGGAAGAAGATCCCTCTTTCCTTCCTTCTGCTCCATCCTCCACTCCCTTACAAGGAAATCACTTCACCTTATCAAAACAGAGAAGTTACGGACATCTGTCTCCTGGTAAGAGACCTATCCCTGCTACCCTCAGATTTTAGATTTGGCTACTGTACCTTCACGTTAAAGAAAAATGTTACCTTCACCAAGAATGTGAGTGTCCAAATTCTTCCATCAGATAAACCTGCACAACTCCCTGTTGGAATTAAGGAAGTACCTGAGGGCAAAACCTGCCCCCAAATTAGAATTTTAATAATTGTAATACTGTGTAATCTTTTCCCTGCCAGGAGACAGGAATGGCTCAGCCTGCACAATGAATTCACAGACTTACCATGCACTTGGTGTCAGTTATAGCCCATGAACCAGAATATCATTGAATAAAATAGCTAAAGTTTATTGTACTACAATTAATCTATCCAGTATTATGGCACGTTTGTACTAATACTTAAAATCTCTTATTTGTACCCGTAGGATCTGGTATAATGCATCAAATTCTTCCACATTATCAACCCCAAACCAGTTTTAAGCACGGGGAACCCTAATTAATGTGGAGATCTGTCGGTCTCTCAAAGAATCTTTAAGAACATTTTCATGTGCTGGTTTTTAGTCCTAGCTGCTGCTATTTCCTGCCTACCTGAAGTTAGTTTTAGTCATCCAGTTCTAAGTACCAAACTGTTCCAAAAAATTAATGAATGACTTGGGCAGAATGAATTTGAGACATAGACCCAAGGATCACCTGCCTATGCAGACACCGCAGCCCATTTCAGACTTCATTCCAGCTATTTTAGTTACTTTGAATTCAAGTGTAAAAGAAAATGTAACAGAAGGAGCTGATAAATCCCTGATCACCAAAGTGCTCCCCTCTAGAATTCTCTAGGATCTCCTATAATACAAAAAAAATTCATTTCTACTGAACTAAAGCTAAGTAAAACTTACTTTGACTACAGTACAGCTTTAACTAATAGAGTGACAAAATGCATACCAAGAGTCAAGTTTCCAAAATTGTAGGGCTAAATCATAGAATCATAGAATGGTTTAGGTTGGAAGGGACCTCAAGGATCATCCAGCTCCAACCCCCTGCCATAGGCAGGGACACCTCCCACTAGAGCAGGCTGCTCAAGGCCTCATCCAGCCTGGCTTTAAGCACCTCCAGGGAGGAAGCATCCACAACCTCCCTGGGCAACCTGTTCCAGTGTCTTACCACCCTCGCCGTAAAGAACTTCCTCCTAACATCCAGTCTAAATCTCCCCTCTTCCAGCTTAAATCCATGTTTAACATGTTTAACAGTTTAACAGTTTTTGAAGTGTTTTTACAGTGAGAACATTTTGTTGTTGCTGTTGACTCATGCACACAAAAGTAACCTACAGAAATGAGTCCACACTCCGTTTGGTTAGCTATTGCCATGACAGTGAGAGGGCTGAGTGCCCATTCAGTGCATCCCACCCATTTGTTCTCCAGACTGTATGTAAAATTTAATATCAAAACACTTTCAGGGAGGAATAAAGAATGGAAATTCTTTGTCAAGATTTCAAAATTTCTCCTTCAATCCTAGTCAGAAGAAAAAAAAAATCTTCACATTATGGGACTCCTTACAGAAGAAATGTCAGAAAAATAAGAAAGTCTAACCAGATGATAGTATTTTTGTTTTTTCTTTGCTTAGTCTTTACTTTTAATAATGGCAGTTCAGTACCAGGAGGATAATCCCTGCCTTAAGCATGACATGAGGTTTTAAAGGATTATTTATCTTATCTTATCTAAGCTTAGAAGTCTCTCAGTATACCTTTATGGTAATAAACAAATATTAGCTGTACTTGCTTAATCACAGAGTTTTAAGCAAAACCATCCTCTAGTCTGAAGTGCAGCAGGATTCAGTCTTTAGCTAATGCTCTTTATATCTGTATAATCACAACAGATTAGCATTTAGAATTAAAATGCTGTTAATATGGTTACAAAACAACTTAACGAGGAGTCTGCTGTCAGCAGAGATGATCAGCAATGATTAATTCAAAATGCTTATTTCTCCAAAGATTAAATTTTATCCATACTCTTCATAATTGACCTAACAAGTCATTCTTGTCACTGTTGAACCTGACATGAAATGTCCAGAAACTGAAGAGGTTCCATAATAAACATGTGTTTCAAAACCTTGTCGCTTCACTCAGTTGATGAAGGCATTATTTTTGCAATGCAAAACTTGGTTGTGAGAGGTGTTTATTTTGGGGCTTCAGCCTTAAGTCTACTTAGAATTACAAACTGGTGTAGATGACACATAAACAGTATTCAAGAAAGGAAATGTCAGAACATTCTGTTTGTTCACTTGGCCCTTCTGCAGTTCTTCAAAGCTTTTCAGAGAGCTGCTTTTCTAAAATGTATCCTAACATGGAAGCTTTATACAAATAAAGCTTTCATAACTGTTAACATCTGAATTTGTTTTTTTGTGAGGAATATATCCAATATATTCTCATTTTGAGGAAAACCAGAACAGTGTCCTCTCTTCTGGTAGTTTTAATCTAAAATGTAGCTCTCATCTCACACAATCATGCCTGCCTGATTAGAACATAACAATTTTTCCTGTAAATGGAAAATCCTTCAGGTGAAAATCCCTGGCATGATTCTTCCCTGATGGTAACCAGATAGACCTCCTCTAAGTCCAGGAGATGCATGTTTACTTTTTAAGGCTGGATGTAGCAAGCCACCTTTGTATAAACAACCAGTAAGAGATGGTGTTTTGCACAAAGTTTAGTTTTATTTTTTCTGGCTACTTTTGCTACCTCTTGGGAGGGCAGCATCATGAAATCTTGCTTTCCATATTCCCTGTAGAGTTCTGCATGGCAGATGCTAACTCCTATCCATCTGTTGTGTGGTTGAATGGAATTAATGTCCCATACGGGCTCCCTCTTTTGCTTTTTCCACTGCAAACTCTGGCAAGCCTAAGAGGTGGGAAAACAACTGCCTGGCATTTCTGTATCTCTCCACTTGATTCCTCTGTGCAAGAAGCACCTTTAAGAGCAACCATCAGTGGAGCCAAAGGAGTGGGAGGGTGTCCTTCCAGAGATTTTTCTGCACAGTTGAAGCTTCAAGAGAGGAAAAGCATTTAGATACTTATTAAGGCAGCATACTTACACAGCATAAGAGTGAGACAGTAGATCAGGCAGGTCCAGGAGGCAATTTAGGGGTAAATTTTCTAAAATAGGTATTCTGAAGAGATTCTGTTAACTAGTAGGTGGCAGTGCATTTCATATCCATTTGTGTAAAAAAATGAGTGGAAAAGAATTTTAGTAGTTTCTGCGACATGAAAGTATCTGTTGCTCTAGAACTTCTTACAGTAGTAAAGAGCTGTATCTGTGAAGGTGTTTTTTTTCCTTTTAAGAAACTACTAAGAGGAAAAATTGCTTCAAAATTGCTTCTGCCTCTACATGTACAAGAAGTTATAGTATAATTTCTGGTTTATAGTTGTAGAGAATGTCAGAAAATGCTGTTATATCTCAAATGTCTACCTGAACTTGTAGGTTGTGCCCACTTAACCTGCACTGAATTTTACCTCTGCTTCTTACTTGAACTGTGATGTATTTACATATGTGGCATGTTACAAGTTGTGCATAGAATATTCTGTGCTCCTCCTAGAAAATAATACAGAGAACATAAAAGAAGGATATCTTACTTAAAACAAAATATTTTGTTCTGAGTATCCCAATAAGTCTTCTCAACACTCAGTATCATTATAAGGTCTCTTTAAAAAGCACTAAAACTGACCTACTGGAACTAATTTACTCGCTGAGACTTTAATGACCTTCTCTGTTCTTAAGTGAAGTGAGGAAAGTGGTTATTTTATTACTATTCATTTAGTCAACAAGTATAAACAAAAATTAATGGATGTGACAGTTACTAAGGACAGAGGTATCTATGGCCATGAAATACTTCGTTTTGTTTGATGTTCTAAGAAAATATTTAAACTGTTTAAGCTAGATCATCTATCAGTTGTCAGAAGGAAGAACTATGCATGATTTTGCTGCAGCCTTAACTTTCTTTAAGGGCCCAATTCAAACCTTGTTGAAGTCAACAGAAATCTTAAAGGTAGTTGGGTTTAGAGCCTCCATGCAGTAAAACAACCACCAAGAGCCTAGCTGGATGTGTTCCAATGAACTTTGTTCATAGCATGCACGTGAAAATAACTTAAAACATGTGTCCAGTAGGTGGCATGTGAGATCTCAGAGTCTAAAACATACATACACCAACGGCGTGTCGCCACCAGCACAGGAAAATATTTCACCCCTTAGATCTAAAAGGCCAATATGAACTGTAGCTGTCTTTATGCAGCAACCAATGTGGTCTTTTTTTATTAGCTTTTGTTTAATTAGCATTATTGGATTCACATTCCCATGTTCAAAAGAACTGATCATATTTATGAACAGCATGGTTATAAAACATGTGATATATCCAGCTTGTTAAAAACAGTTTACACATTTCATTTTTCCATTACTTAATGTTTATTTCTAAGGTCAGCACACTTGTGCACATTATGTGGTGGCAGTCCTTCCCAAGTCCTTGTTCCAAACATCTGAAGGGAAACTCTTTCTCATTCCTCCTGAGTTTGCTTAGAGGTCATCAATGAATGCATCATTCCCTACAAGCACTCTTCTATGTGCATTACTTCCTATGGACATTCAGCATTCCAATTTCAACTTCATGCCACATGCAATAATGCCATTGTAAGAAATATGGGATCTTTCTTGAAAGGGAGGCTTGGGAATTCTCTATTCTCATTCAAGTCCTCTTTGTATCACTAACTGTTCTTTATTTTGGTGCTACAAGTGACTTAATCACCATCTAAGGCTAAGTGCCACTTCGTGAAACTACAATACCTGAAAGAACTTTAAAATATCTTAATTATCCCACACACAAAGATTAAAGGAAGGAAGAAGGTCCCAGGAATAAAGAGATTGCTTAATGTAGTCATACCTCAGGATTACGCTTGCTTATTAGGGTCCTTTTTGGCTAGGGATGATGTAGAGGATTGAAGTTTCTCATTGTTTGCCACATTACCTTCAGTGAAAACATCTGAGTAGACAAACACTAAGTTTGCTCTCCAAATCTAGCCTTCAGCTTTGTGGCACATAATCTTTGCATGGTGAAAGTTCAGGCTGTAGCAACGCAAACTGGTTTGGGCTTCAGCATCAAAAGTTGGCAGTGTGCTTAGAAATAGCTCGTTGATCTCATCTCGTAATTTGGGGGCCAATACAATGGTTTTTATTTCTAGGATTTGCATCTATACTGTCAAGCACATGTGGATCTCAGAATATTCCCAAGACTTAACTTTCTCATAACTCACACCACAGACTTTTAAACTAATACCAAGGCATTATTTTAGCCTGAGTGCCAGAAGGTGGGAAAACTCTTACTGTACTCAGAAACACTGATTATACTCCCTGGCTTTGCGTGGGCCAAGCTTTTGTTCAGGCAATCTGCCTGGCCTGCACTCAGCCAAAATAAATTGTAGCAGAAGTTCATCAGCTAGTACTGGGAGGTTGTTTTTCCTTCTAACTGTGTAGATTGTTTAAAACCAAGCTGCAAGTGGGCTATAGATGGAAAATTTGTGGGACGTGTGGCTTAGGGTGCGCATGTGTGCAGTCAAACCCACTTTGCAGTTTGTAGTCTAGACATGGCCTTATGGCTTGGATTTGGAAATACCGAACCTCACAGAGATGAAAGTAGTGTTTAATACCCTAAGGCAGATGGGTTGGAATGTGGAGAAAACCTAATAATGCAGGTTACTTTAAAGTCTGCAGTATGACTGTGGTCAATCTTGCTCTTTTAGATGGGGAGAGGGGGGGAATTTAATCTCATCAAAATTTGGCAGGTACAATTCAAGATAAATAGTTTGAACCTCTAGTGGCTGTGGTTTGGAAGCAAAATTAAGCTTCTAATAAATTTCTCTAAGTTTTCTTTCTGTATGTTCTGATAAACACAACTCCTCTCTTGGATGCAGCTGTAATAATACAGTATTTTACATTTATAAAGTACTTTTCATCCTGAAAATTCCCAACAGTCATTGAAAACTGTATTCGTTCCAGATCACCTAAATATGATTAAACTGCATGGGAAGCAACAATTAGGGGAGCAACAATCATACAGAGAGGCATAACATGTACCTTGGACCATGGCAGTCTTGGCTAAAAACACTACCTTGAAATTCCATCACTGGTGAAAGCAGAGTGTTTTTTATTTTATCTACATGAAACAGCCAGGAATAAGAATTTTTCAGAATACTCAGCTGATTGCAAATTTTATCTCTCTAGTAAGTACCCAGGAAGGTAGAATCGGTGAAATTATTTGGTTGGAACTGGAATAATAATAGTCAGGGTCTCTTAAAACTAATGTTAGGCTTTCCTTGCCAGATATATCTGGATATTAATTTCAGCTCCCTGTGTTTTGCATGCAGATGAGACAGTTGTTGGGTACAAAGCCTTAATGAGGCTGCAGACAAGCAAAAGCACTTTCCTACAAGAGGGTGAAGAACTGAATGTTACTATTAATCATTTGCAGACTGGCATGCTCTGTTAAAAATAGAAAATACTAAGCATAGCAGTAATTCAGAAAGAAAAGAAGTACTGTGTACAAGCAGTCAATGCAAGTAATAGGATTAAGTTAATGTATATGTTAAGATCATGAGCTTTGTTGGTACAGTGGAAATAAAATGAAGGATACAGTGAATGCTCATTTCGTTAGCTTACAAAACTGTCATCTAGCATTATATTTTGACATCAAGCATGTGGAAAGATCCAAAAATGCTCAATACAAGTTAGAACTCAAATGTCTGCTTCTTCAGAAGAAAGAACTCTCATGGAGTTCAACAGAAATTGTGTGTAAGTGAGGCAGGATCTAGCTTGCTGAGGAGTAGCTGCACCATCCGTTGACATGCTGTTAGTTAAGACTGGAAAAGTAATGGACTTAGTGAGTGGCATTAGAAATACGAAATCGAATTGAAACTGCATTTTTGTTCATTGAGACAAAGGTCTCAACAAAATTAAAAGGCAGCAGAAGAAACAGCTTACGCTGATTCTTGTTTTATGTACTCCAGGCTACCTCAACTCCTGCCAAAGGGCCAGTCTTTATCCAGGCATTTTTAGTAAATTATCAATAAAAGACTTAGGGACAAAGCACAACTCATATGGTACAGATAATATACATGCACATAAAACATTTTTAATTGTACATTTTCTTTTTCCCTCTCTAATTGTAAACTATAATCTACATACTTTCCTATTTTTGTACAAGTCTTTGGAAGAATTCTCTTAAAACTGGACCTCTTTAAAAGAAAGTAATGATAACAATTGATGTTGTTCTTTGGAACCTATTGTTCAGTAAAAGTATATTTGCTTTTCCATACAGAGTCTACTGGCCAAGCTGTGTATTGTTCTGTGCCACGGGCTGTAAAGGGAGTGTATTTTTGTTTCAAGGATAACTGTTTAGAAAAACAGAAGGAAAATAGTCTATTTCTTGTTAAGTGTATGGGATGAAAATTTTTCTTGTTTCTGAGATTGCAAGATATTTTGGCTGAAATCTTGAAAGAGCCAAAGAAAACCAGCTGTCCACTTCAGTTTGTCCATGGGGATGGTTCAGTTTCTACCAGCTTTGCATTCATCTGAAAAGAGCCACTAAAACAAGGCACTGTTTTTCACTGCAGCCCTTGAATCTGAGGCTATGTAACCCATAAAAAACACAGGCAAAATATGAATTCTAAAGGGTAAAATATTTAAATGTTTGTTACTCTTTTTTTTTTTTTTTTATATGGAAGGGTAAACTGAGATTCAATTTTAGTACATTTCCCAAAGCTTTTTTAATATTGGAAGGCCAGGAAAGGTGGTGAGATGATTCTATACAATACATCCAGGTACTTTTGTACTGCAGTCCATAACCTGTATGCTATGAACCTAAAAAACGTGTTTCAGAAAGGTACTAAAATGTGAAGGAAGCCTTCAGCAGATGCAGGATCCATTTCTTCTGCTAATTCGGACATTATTGGTGTTAAGAATTTATATCTTATCTGTAGTCTGCAGGTTTGGCCTTTCATTGTTTTTGGCCACAAAAAATATTTCTTATCTGTAACACTACCAGATACTCTCCCTTTTAAAGGTACAGGAACACTAGGTTTTGTCTTTTATTTCTCTCCCATCTCACTGCTCAGTCTCTCAGACAGCTACCAAGCTAGTCAGCTGAACACAAAGGAGTTATTTTTGTCTCTAAGAATATGGTATGAGGCCCACTACACAGAGAGTACAAAACATCAAGGCATTCATGACAAAAATCTAATTTAAGAATGGTGCTGTCAAATTTTCAGTAGTATCAAAGTGAAAAAAATAACTTAATAAAAACAGTTACATGTGCCCCTGACTTTTACAATATCTACTTCACAGAATCATGGAATCAGTAGGCTGGAAAAGACCTTCAATATCATCAAGTCCAACCATTAGCCCTGCTCTGCTAAGTCCACCACTAAGCCGTATCCCCGAGCACCACATCCAAATGACTTTTAAACACTTCCAGGGTTGGTGACACAACCCTGGCAGCCTGTTCTAATGCCTTACAACATTTGCAGCAAAACCATTTCCTAATGTCCAGCCTAAACCTCCCCTGCTGGAGCTTGAGGCCATTCCCTCTTGTTCTATCACTAGTTACTCGGGAAAAGAGACCAACACCCACCTCACAACAACCTCCCTTTAGGTAGTTATAGAGGCTGATGAGGTCTCCTCCCAGCCTTCTCTTCTTCAGACTAAGCAGTCTCAGTTTCCTCAGCCACTCCTCATAAGACTTGTTCTCTAGGACCTCCACCAGTCTAGTTGCTCTTCTCCAGAGAATTATGCATTCTTTCTAGAAACATCTTACAGTAGAAACTCCACAATCATTAGATTGATTTCACTGCAATGACCTGGATAATGCATAAGCAGTGCAATATTTGACTCTAAAGCTAGAGACATCAAGAAGTTGGTGCATCTGTAGCAGGGTGCTACAGTCCAGGTGCATACCAAGGAACAACAGAAGTGGATGCTGATATTTTAAACCACTGAGGGTATCATATAGTTGCTTCCTGTGATTCAGAAGTTCTGTAGATGTCACTGAGAAGTAAAAAAAACCCCAACTTTTACTAATTAACAAGGGCTAAATGCAAAGACTGGAAGCTAATTAGAAATTTTGTGACAGAATATAATCAATTAAAAAATGAACCCTACTATTAAACAGGGCTCCAAATAGCTGCACATTGTTATTAATCACTTTTATATCCAATTACGAGCTTTAGCTCAACTACTTCATAGAAATCTGTGGCTTAAATCTGAAAGAAGACTGAGTTCCCGGGGTCTTATTTGCTGTTTGTGTAGCTGTTACTTTCTGTCATTCTGGGCCAGACCATTCCCCACAAATCACTTTAGGCTTGAAAAGTGCCTAAAAGAAAGGCACAGAGCTGTGCTGCGGAGATGTCTGCTGGGAGTAGGACAGGGCAGGAGCACAGAGAGGCCATGCCTGAACCGTGGTAACTCCAGAAGAGATGCTGGAAAGGACACCAGGAAAAGAAACATTGACACTCTTCAAAGTTAACTGAATCAGTCGCAACTGTGAGTGTGTGATCTACATGCTATGAGGTCAACCTTCCTTTAGCCATGATTATGGAGCTACTCATCCAACAGAGCAATTCTCTATTGGTCACAGTTCTGCAGAGGAAAGAGGGAACAGCAGGGGAAAATATCTTGGTGAGAGCAGTGGTAAAGGTGTGGGGAAGCATTTGTAGAGCTATGTAAGTTCTATTAAAGCGCCAAACACTATAGTTCCTACTGACTCAGCAGATATGGTTGGGTACTTTGTATAACTGAGAATCAGACCAGTGATTTAAGAGCCAGCTTTAGACTCCTGATTTTGAAAAAGTCTTGAAAGTGTTGGCTTAAATATCAAGCATTTATGAAGCTTTTTGTACAGACAGTACTATAACCTTATTGCCATGACAGTTCAGCCAACAGACACATAATGAGCCACAACTCTACAGGAACCACGGATTCTAATTTTATTTTCTGTTCATGTCTTCTTCTGCTAGTAGAGAACCTGAGGTGATACTATATACTTTTGTAAACACAGAACCAGATTCCACTCGAACACACACCTACAGCCCTGTTCAGTACAAAAATTAAATTCTCATCTGGCTTTCTGTGAGGGTTTGTGTTTTTTTTTTTTCAGTCTGTCACGTTTCCTCTCCCTATTGTTACTACTACAGACCCCATGGGGTACCATAAGTGAAGAAACACCAGAATTCTCCATTGTAAGATCTTCCTTTTGTGCCGGCTTTTGTCCTGGCAGGAGATAAACCATCTTCTTCACTTTGTCTGGGACACAGATGGGTATGGGGAACATTCTTCCACTGTTGAGTCATTAATCAAAAGGATCTATTTTTCCACTTTTCAGTGGCCTCTCTTTGTCAAAATTTTGTTGTTGAGTAGGCTGTTGAATACTTTCTATTTATATAAACCCCGACCTTTTCCTAAAGCAGCTTGAATTGATTAGTGTAGTGTCAATATTCTCTAAACTATGCAGTTTTTCTACTCTCTTAATAAAATATGGACACTTGAGAGCTTCCTGCCTCTGTGGCTTACTGAAAGACAAAAAATGGGCAAAATGTAATGTGGCAATAAGGAATATAATTTACCATATTTTTTTTTTCCTAGATATGGCATTTTGGTAGAATTTTAAGTTTGTCCCTAAACATTTAAGTACTGAAAAAAAAAGTGAGCTTTGAAAATCCATTGTGAGACCACATCTGGTGGATAAATATAGTTAAAGCAAATATTTATATTTGCAAACAGGTTGGGTTTGAGTTTGGGTTTTTTGTTTATTTGGGTTTTGTTGTTGTTGTTGTTCTATGAAGTTCGTATTTGCTCACATATCTGACAGTTTCCCCAGCCTTATCTAGTTTTGTGCTAAAGGAAGCAGCACTATTCTGGTGCAAATCCTTCACAGGCATGGCCCCCAAGTAACCCAGACCATAAAAGACTTTTGTGCTTTAAGTTCTGCAATGTAACTAATGTTGAATGCTTATAACACCCATGGCTGCATTTCTCCATTAGCATTTTAGCATGTGCTTCTGGACTACTTAGGATGCTTTTATTCAAATCTCAAAGCATAGGAACTAGGTTACTTTTGGGTGAGCTCAGACTAGAAGATAGAACTAGAAGCACACTTAATGCTCTCCAGCCACAGGACCAGGCTAGAAATACCCCTAAGGAAACCTTCCTAAAATGTATGGTTTGGATTTTAGGCTCTCAGCACTAAGTCTTTCATGCCACAAATCCTTTCCCATTTAACTGCCCTACT
This sequence comes from Tricholaema leucomelas, assembly GCA_013400475.1. Lineage (NCBI taxonomy): Eukaryota > Metazoa > Chordata > Aves > Piciformes > Lybiidae > Tricholaema lacrymosa > Tricholaema leucomelas. The sequence goes on from WAAF01012085.1 coordinate 774,315, forward strand.
TATCAATGTAGCTGCCATTCATCTGGCTCACTTGAACCTATGTGTAGAGCAGAGAGAACCTAGATGGCTTTTGTGTATGTTACACATTTGCTTAAAAAAAACACTTTGTCTGCTACTTTTCTATTTCTCAAGAAATAAATAAATAAAACAGAGACATGAATCTGTGTATAATTATAGCTGATGCACAGAAAATTTATAGACCTTTTGTGAGTTCATCCTCAATAAAACCTCACACAATCATCCCCTTTCTATGCCAACAGAATTAGTTTTATAGTCTACATCCTAATGTAAAATCCTACATCCTAAATGTAAAACTCAGGCAGTGCGTTAAGAACTATTATCAGTATCACTGTATCTCTGATGAGGTATGATACATTGCTGTAAGCTGCTTTCTAGGTTAAACTTGGCTGTAGATTTGTAAGCAGACACAGCCATGCAGAACTTTCACCTTGTATGATACAATACAGAATGTTAAAATACATAAACTTTATGTTTAAGTAACCACACATTCTTGCAATTCAGGGAAAATCAGTATTCCTGTAAAGAGGGGGCATCATATACTGAAAATGTTTTCACTAGGCACACCCAATTTTTACTCTCATGAGGTCAACATTTCTTCAACTGTTTTAACAACAAATTTAACTGTTCCAGCTTTGCATTTACTTTAGTATCAGTATTGCCTGTTGGAACGATGCTTGCATTTAAATAGAGCTCTTGATTGTATTTTAAGAATGCAAGAAAGGCTTTACTGGGTCCCACCACTGGTATATCCAGCCCAGCTTGCTGTCTCCAGTAGTGGCAGCAGGAGAGGCTATTAACAGAGACTATGCAGCCTAGGTGTGTTCAGAGTCCATCGACTTCCCATGGTACAATGTTGTTGTCTCAGGCATGTGGAGGTACATCTGTACCCTGTGGTGATATTGCCCATCTGTTTGTCTAATCCCTCTTTGAGCCTGTTGACACAGTTTGCCATGGTCTAGTTGATTGGATAGGGCTGGGCGATAGGTTGGACTGGATGATCTTGGAGGTCTCTTCCAAACTGGTTGATTCTATGATTCTATGATCTCATATGATAGCAACTGCCAGCAGCCCTCTACCTTGTGTTGTAGTTTAACCCCAGCTGGCAACCAAGCACCACACAGCCACCCACCCACTCCTCCTCCACCCACTGTGGGATGGGGAAGAGAACTGTAAAAAAAAAAATACTGAAACTTGTCAGTTGAGATAAGAATAGTTTAACAACTAATATTAACAAAAATGACTGTAGCAAAACAAGAAAGAGAAATAAAATCCCAAAGAGAAGTGATGCACAATGCAATTGCTCCCCACACACTGACTGATGCTACAGCAGTGATGTCCTGCTAGTGGCCAGCTCCCCCGCAGATTATATCCTGAGCGTGACATTATAAGGTATGGAGTATCCCTCTGGCTTAATTCAGGTCAGCTGTGCCCCCTCCCAGCTTCTTGTGCACCTGCTTGCTGGCAGACCATGGAAAACTGAAAAATCCTTAACTTAGGATAAGCACTACTTTGCAACACCAGTTGTTATGTGTTATGTATAACGTGTTATTAGCATTATTCTCACACTAAATCCAAAACATAGCACTGTACTGGCTACTAGGAAGAAAACTAACTGTCCCAGCCAAAACCAGAACATGTGTTTAAAGAAATGCTTTGTTTTATCTCTTTCAAGCTGATATTCTCTTACTTTTATTAAGTTTTCATATTTCAAGATAAAGTAGGTTCTGCCTTCACCTCATCTCCTATTTTCATGACTTCATAACCCTTCATCACTTTCCTTCCCAGCCTTCGCCTTTCACTGCTGGAGAGTCAAAGCCTATTTAGTCTCTCCTCGTATGATAGCTGTTCAATCCCTTATTTAAGTTGCCTTTAGAGTTATATGTTTTCACGCACCAAAACACTGCCAAGACATTAAAAAAAACAATGTTGAGAACTTCTTAGCAAATTCTAGAATCTTATTTCCATCCTGCTGAAAAGAAAACTGAAGGTTTCCATATTCTCAGGCTGACAGTTCTACTAAGAGAGCTGACTTATTTCTTATTTCTAAAGTTTAAAATATTTTTAAAAATCTGGAGGGCAGGGTTTGCTTTTCTTCTTTACTAATTCCAATCTACTATTTGATATGCGATGCCACTCATTAACTTCAAGTTTTTGCGTACCTTATTTTTGCTGTAGCAGGTTAATACATTTAGCAGTGCCTCAGTAAGACTTATACTTCCCTCTAATGTGCCATTTGGTTATTCCTTTAATGCACTTGTCTACCTACAGCTCCTTTAATTATGTTAGGTTCCTCTGGAATGTCTTTAAAGTTTTCCTCAAAGACTCTGAACCATATATATTCATTGCCTGCACTGACACTCAGTATTTCTCCTGTTTTAGCTACTTAGGCTGAATACTGGCTTCGAAAACCTTCCTCTTCGCTCTCATTTGAGAGATGTTTTATCCACCTCATATGTTAGAGGTTTCATTTTGCATTACTAACAAGTATTACGTACCAGTACAGAAGCTTAAGGCCACAGGTAGCTATCTTCTTTTCTCCCAGGAGGAAAATACAAGCTTTGTGCTGACTGTTACTGATTTATAGAACACAAAGGCCTCATTCATTCTCATTTCAAGGTCATCGCTATGTGATCTTCTTTGAACAATTTCCAGATAAGCATCAAGAAGTCCTCCTGAATAACAATTACTAAACTGTCAAGACAGTAATAGTGTGATTGAAGAGAGCACCCTCTAAATGCAACATGTACTAAGGAATGTGAAGCAAACTTCCATGCCTTACAGTTGTGATAAAATGGGATGTGTCATTTTTAATGTAATGGTGAAGCGGACTCCCGATTGGAATCAAGTCTTAAACAAATGGCTTATTTAGCCAAGAAGAGAAGGGTTTGGACATTTTTAATAAAGCAGAGTGATGTGTAGAAAGCCCAGAGAATATAATATCTTTCTTTGGGTCCTTTGTTCCTCCATGGGAGGCTACTGTATAGCATTCAAGGAAATTCCTTGATGCTGCTGAGCTTTATATGAGTAGATTGACAGGATGCACAGTTTGGCACAATTGTCTATTACAGATAGCAAGAGTGGCAAAGATCCAAACTGACCTATACTTGTGGAATCATTTGAGTAACTACTCAGGGAATCATAGTGCAAACACAGTTAGTCCTTTACTTCCACACAGATTTCAAAATGCTGCAAAAAATCTCATGGTGTCCCACACAATTGAGACTTCCCTGTTGCAAAAATGGATTAATAGCATGGTGAGATACCAGATCAGACTGAGGCAAGAAGATACGCACAACAAGGTTCTGAAGAGTGAGAAACTGAATCTGTTTAACTCCTAGATAAATTTCATAGAAGTAGGACACATATGTGAAAATTGGATGGTAAGGATTCCCATGCCCAGTACAACCATGTATACTAATTAAGCAAACAGAAACAAGAAAATAGTTTGTACGTATTTTTGAGGTGCATAGAACTCACAATAGAACAGGTTTCCAGTCTGAGTGCCAGATAAGCATAGCCAGAAAGGATAATTGATTGGTTTTATGCACCATTGCACAGTGTCTAAAGGCATTCATAAAATATGGTTGATTGCATTTTGAATATCACCAGAATGAATACAATCCCCTCACTGTTGAACAAGATCATAACATTTATATTGACAACTGAGACTTCTGAATAATAACATAGTTCCATCACATCTTTTCTATAAGACTCTTTTATGTCCAAAATGAAAAACAGATTGCATAATCCACATAGTTAGGATATTGTCAGCATTTTTCAATTAGAATTGCTAATTTGTATAGGTTATGTCTTCATCATGTAATTATGAAAACACATTCTCACAGAATGGACTTGGGACCCAGTTTGACTTCCAGTCTGTATGTCTTGTATAGGAAGCTAAATGCCCTCTCAAAATGAGATATAAAGGCAGTTTTTGTAGTGGTAGGACAAGGAATAATGGTTTAAAATGGCATGTGGATGTGTTTAAAGGTCATTTGGATATAGTGTTTGGGGATACAGTTTAGAGGTCAACCTTGTAGAGTAGGGTTATTAGTTGGACTGGGCGATCCTGAAGGTCTTTTCCAACCTGAATGTTTCTGTGATTCTGCAAAAAAGTATAAATTTAGGTATTGGGAAGAAATTGCTCTCTGGTGAGGGTGGTGAAGCATGGGAACGGGTTGCCTGGAGAAGTTTTGGAGGCTCCAAGCCTGGAAGTACTCAAGGACAGGCTGGATGGGGCCTTGACTGACCTGACCTAATGTAAAGTGTCCCTGCCCGTGTCAGGGAGTCTGAAACCAGAGGATCTTTAATGTTCCTTCCAACCTAAACCATTTTATGATTCTTAGTTTGTGATGCTGAGAGAATAAAACAATGCTCTCATTTAAGTATTACCTCAAAAGTCAGCATTATATACAGAGACATCTTTCAAGAAGAGAGATTCACTTTGACAAAGCACAGGCTGGGGGAGAATATGTTCTGTCTCTGAAAACCATCCCACTTTTCAGTCCAAATTGGGAAAAAGTTATTCCAAAATCTCTGGACCATGGAGGCTCAGTGAAGTCTTGAAAGCAATTACAGCATTTTAGGTAGAAGTGTCACACTGTGGTTTGTCAGGAGGGCTGCAAAGGCCTCATGGCTGTTCTGTGGGGCCATGAGGTGACTGCCTGGATGAGGTGAACGAAGATGCTTTGAGGTCATGGAGCACCATTCTGAAACGTTACTATAGGACACCTCAGATACCAGTTCCAAATATTCATTTGTACCATTTTTTAATTTCTGTGAGAATCTCCCAGAACTGCTCTCTACCTTTATTGAAGCTACTTCTAAAACACTAACTAAGACTTCTTTGGTTCTTTTAGGCAGAATGGGAAAAGATCAGAGAAACTTGTTGAGGATGTGCTGGTTAATTTTAGTGCATAGATTGTATGCCAAAGCTGTTTATGTATGTGGTTAGCAGGGTTAATAGAGAGGTGGAAAAAACACAAACACACACAAATAAACCCAAACAGAAAGCTAGTCGCAATGAATGGCAGTTTAGCTTCCTATTTGTGGTGTTTGGGGTTTTTATGCTAGTGATTTTTTAGGATAAACCAGTGTTTAACTACAATCCTGTGTACCCCAAAGTTAAATGTTTGGCACTGCTTACTAGTAACCTAGCACTAGCATTAAAAGCCATAAGATTTACTGTCAGCTATTAAAGTTCTAATAATGGGTGTGTTAGACTGTTCTGAGAGTTAAGATGGTGCTGTATAAAAAGCTTGCAGATACACATCCAACTGCAGTAAACTCCAACCAATGCACTGGCAGGCACAGGAAATCTTGATCAAAACTATCCCAGTGCAGACTGGGCAGTATTTTATTCACAGCCCTACAGAATTCACCTCAAGACTGTACTCCACCTCAAATGCCAGGTTCAGTTCTGGGCCACTCGCTACAAGAGGGACTGGAGCATGTCCAAAGAAAGGCAACAAAGCTGATGAGGTCTATGTCATGAACCTTTTAAGGAGCAGCTGAAGGAACTGAGGTTGTTTAGCCTGAAAAAGGAGGCTGAGGAGAGACTTTCTCGCTCTCTGCAACTGTCTGAAAGGGGGCTGTAGCAAAGCAAGGGGTCAGTCTCTTTTCCCAAATAACAAGTGACAGGCCAAGAAGAAACAGCCTCAAGTTGTCCCAAGGGAGGTTTAGATTTCGTATTAGGAAAAATTTCTTCACAGAAAGGGTTGTCAAGCTTTGGAACAGGCTGCCCAGGGAGGAGGTTGAATGACCTTCCCTTGAGATATTTTGAAAGACTGTAGATGTGGTGCTTAGGGACACTGTTTACTGGTGGACTTGGCAGCTCTAGGTTGGACTCAATGATCTTAAAGGTCTTTTCCAGCCTAAATGATTCTAATATTTTAATCAAGACATTTACATATATAAAATATAGTTTCAGGAAATGTTTGGGGTTTTTTTTCTGTCTTTCAAACTGAACCCAAAGACTAGATTTAAAAGCTATTCAGATGTCTACAGTTACAAGCTAGGGCCTATTGTCACCTTCTAGAGCACAGACTGCGAATCAGTTTTCTTAGTCAAATTGCTGAACATTAATTGAACATATGCACTGTGATGGAAGGTTACTCCAACTCATCAATAAGCAGACACACAAAATAGGGAGCTTCCCTACAAGAATAACTGTCAACCAACAGCAAATCTCCAGTTTCCTCAAGGCAAACAATCAGGTAGCTTTGACACCTACAGCTACTGGAAACATCTGTTTAAAAAGGAATCAAATAGTGGGATCCTAGGGAAATATAAATACAGTAAATGGATAGAAAATACGACAGCTGGTGCTGAGTGATTGTACAGTCATGAAGTACACTACTCCCTGCTAATAAAAATCTAGAACTCACCAGAATTTAGTTTACTATGGTGCTGGAGCAATAATCAACTATATTAAGAAGAGAAGAAAACTGTATTGTGGATTAAAGCAGTGTTTGTACTGCAGACTATACAAAGGCAGAACACCTTTTCAAATCAGAATTCCTTTGAAGGCTTTAAGGCTAGGTTTAGGGCATAAATAATGCCAGTACGGATCTCTGTACATACCATGCCTCTATGTATCACTGCAAGGTAATACAATGAAAAATGATAACATGGGCATAAAAAAACTTTAATGTAAAATTAAACTGTTCCTACAAGACAGTGAAATCATCATGGCTATCAGCCATGACCTCTGAAGTCAACCACAATTATGTAGTTTGGGAGAATCTTGCAGTTCTCTTTTGCAGTGCTCTTCAAGCACCTTCTCCAGGTCTTCATCATCCAATGTTCCATGCTCCCTCTCTCTCAGATATGAATAAGAAAGAGAATCAGAAAGAGCTGTGAAACATAATTGTGCTATTTTCATTGCACTGCTAAGTGACAATAATACAAATTTATGAGTGTAATTGTATGAAGATAAGAGAAAAATACTAGACAGATCTAGAAGGTGTGTTTCAGGCCTAGGTCCTATTTTCTGTGCAGAACAATATTGTAATGGTGACTTTTGCCATGTACACATTCAAGAGACAACTAAGAATTAATCCATCAACTGCCTTTGATATACTGCTACAGTGTCATTCACTTCTCATTCTTTTACCAGCTTTAGTATCTTTAGCTTAGATACAGTACTGAGTATATGGTAATAATTAGAGAATAAGATTAGCATATAAGTAATTCATTCTCACAGCTTAGGTAGGTAGAGCTTGGATAGACTAAACAGAAGTTACAGAATCCCAAAATACCAAATCAGTGAGACAGATGAGTCAGGGTTTTTCTCAGGGCAAGAGTGAAGAAACAACTTCAGTGACAGGTAGCTAATGAACAAAATTAATCCCTTATTTGGATGAAGATGCGTGATCAGTATTACATACATGAAGACTTTTCATATGATGAAGAAAGTAATTTTAACAGTTGTGCTACTGTGATTCCACTACTTTTCCCTTGAATAAAGGCACACATGAGTTCTTACGTGTATACCCAAACTCATCCTCAGACTTCAGTTTTGTTTTGTATTTGCATATAATCATTTGCATGTATTTCATATTACAGTATGAATTCACCACAGGACATGCATTTGCCATGTTGTATCAACTGAACAATTAAGTCATTATACTTTGTGTTGTTACTAAGAATGCCTTTGCTCTCTGAACATGTTCCCTGAACCCTCACAGTTCCAGAGGTAGTCTTTTGCAGGTAGCCAGCAATGGATGCATACCTTCCAATACCTAAGATGATTAGTTTAGAACTGCTTTTCTGCATCTCTGCATGGCACAGCCTTGCACCATGTAAACATAGCCTCACTGAAGACAGAAGAGCACAAGTTTACAGCTGGAAATCACTTTGGCAGCCGTCACAATTAAAATACTGTTTGAAATGCTTTGTTGAGGTTATGAAATCAGCCTAGGGACAAAGAATCCTCTGGATTAATAGACACACTGCTGTCAGGCATCAGTAAGAACAGAATTGACTTCTACATGGTGAGAGCTCTGCAGACATTTTTCTTTACAAAGCAGTTATTACTTAAAGGCTAAGGTGGTCAGTTTTGTTAGGAAGCAGTATCGAAAGTCTTAGGCACAACATATTTTATAAAAATCTAACCATTCCAGTTGATTACTAGCTTCAAACCTAATACATTCTCCCAAAACCCTGCTCCTGAACTTGTTAGGGTCCCTGGGAAGTTGTCAGTGCCATCAGAAAGATTAATAGCATGAGCGTAGAAATGATTCAAATACCTGAATGCTTTACACAGGGTGGAGTATTTGAAACATCTGCACAGGGCTTGCAGCTACTGGACCTACGGGAGACCTGCACTCTGCTGGAGCAATAGCTGGAATGCAGGTGGGATATCCTACTGATCTTTCCTCAGGCACCTGATAAACCCTGATAAATTATTTCCGGTAACAAGAAGAAAAACGGAAATATGCATTTATCTACAGCATTTTGCATTTACTTCACACTTTCCCAAGTGAAATTTATTTCTAACCTCAAACACAAGTTAATTGTACTAGTTTCTATGTAGAGTTAATAAGAACACAGGCAATTAAAAATCTGTCCTAGATAATTCTCTTATTGTTGATAGATGTTCTGTAAGTGTGCAGAACTGTACAAACATGTCAGATGGAAAATAATTCTGTAGTATGATCTGCTTGCTTTGGTGAGGTTGCTTTAGGTGACTTCCAGAGATCCCTTCCAGCATAAATTGGTGAATTCTACAAAATGAAGATGCAGGTTTAAAAAGAATAATCTTAACAAAAAAGCCACAAAGCACAGTAGATTTGATAAGTATTTGATTACAGAAGATAGTAAAGGAAAGCACTGTGCAAGCACCATACTGTAGTGGTGCATACTGCATTCATCCATCTCCATATAAGTGGTCAGTGCTATCTTAGTGTTTTGGTTTTCATGATTAAATATTTTTCTTGTCTGCAGTAAATAAGTAGGCTGTAAAAATGCAGGCCTTGTCAGGGAAATGCACTGAAACACTCAATATTAAATTGGGTCAATGAAACTACAAAGGTAAGACTAGTATCAATGGAACTACAAAGGTAAGACTAGTATGCAAGTAGTTTAAATTATCTGTATGACAATGAAAATAGATTTTACTTACAGTAGTGCATGAAAATAGTTACAAGATTACATGAAACAAAATCTTACTAGGATAATATAGAGAGAAGTGGAGACCTTCGGAGATGTAGATTTTAGAAATTATAAAAGACTTGAAAAATAGAAGTTGAATATAAAGTCTGACAAAGAATGTGGTTCTAAAATCATAGGCAAGGAACTGAGTTTTGAAGAGTATAGGTTTTAGTGGTTAAAAATGTTGTGTATTAGGCATTGATTTTAGCATGTTGCATCTTTCACAGCTATTGATCGGGTTAAGGTACAAAGAGACATTGTGCTATCAGGTTTTCAGTAAAGCCCTATTGTATTGGGAAGTTAAAGGATGAAAAAAATAGAATGATTAATCCCATCACCTAATTATTGTCCAAGTGTCACTTGCTAGACTGTGATGAAACTCTTCCCACCATATTTTCCCCAGAAGGGACGGAGAATGCAGGAGACAGAACATCCAAGCCAAGTCCATATTCTAGCCCATATGCTAGGCTGCATCAAGAGCTGTGTGTCCAGCAGGTCGAAAGAAGTTATTCCTCCCCCTCCTCTGCTCTTGTAAGACTGCCACCTCAAATACTGTGTCTAGTTCTGGTGTCCCCATCATAAGAACACAGAGCTCTTGGAGCAAGTCCAGAGAAGGGCTGGAAAGATCATCCAAGAGATGGAAAAATTCTGCTGTGAGGATAGGCTGAAGGAGCTGGGGTTGTTTAGCCTAGAGAAGAGGAGACTCTGGGGGGACTTTCCAATACCTGAAGGCTGGAGAGGGACTTTTCATAAGGGTGTCTAGCAATAGGACAAGGGGGAATGGTTTTAAGCTGAGGGAGAGTAGGTTTAGACTGGATCTTAGGAAGAAGTTCTTCAGTTTGGGGGTGGTGGGACTCTGGAATAGGCTGTCCATGGAAATTGTGGATGCCCCCTACCTGGGAGTATTAAAATCCAGGTTGGGTGAAACCTTGAGCATTCACTGCTAGTTGAGAAGCATCCCTGCCCATGGAGGGGAGATTGGAGTAGATGATCTCTGAGGCCCCTTCTAACTTACACCATTCTATGATATACAAGGGCTAAGCAAGGCATTTTGTCCTAGCACCTGTGTCCATAAAACCAGATCTGTGCTTTCCCTTATTTTTATGTTATCACAGACTGTAAGATGATGCCTTGTTGCAACTGTCTATCGATGTATATAGGAAGTTCAGTGTTTTTAGAGCAGAAGTATAATGAGAACTTTAAAAGAAAACAAACATGCATAGCCAGTAAATTATTCTGAACATCCCAAAGGACAAGTGATCATTTATTCATTCATGCACAGCAATCCAGGAATGAGATTAAATGGGTGATAAGTTACATATTTTGGAAAAAGACAACATCAAGTCAGTGTAAGATATAGTGACAGTTCAGTCTGAACACCAGTTCAGTCTGAACACCAGTTTCTTTAAATTTTGTGGGGATGTTGAGTGTCAACCTACTGATGCAGAAAGAAAAAGAACTTAACTTTATTGAATTTTAAACAGCTTCTGTTTAGGCATCCAGGCTGAGTCTGTAGCTACCAGTTATTAATAAAGACAAGCACCTCAAAAAAACCCAAACATATAAAAACAAACAAACTTCGATCCACTTTATGTCACACACCTGTGTTGGAATGCAACACTGTCTCTTATAGAGGTTCCTTCTCCATGCATTAGATTACTGAATTTGCTTGTCATATCATTCTAACTGGACTAGCTGATACGGCAATTTTATTATTAAAGTTGACTCTTTTGTCATCTTGCTTTTCACAGTTCTAAAGTGATAGATTTGTGTTGATTGAAAAGACAGAACTCGAATGTAAAGCGAAAAAAAATATTTCTGCATACCAGTTTCTTCTTCTCTGGTACATTTCCTCTTTTTCTCACAGAATACTCTAGTTTCAGACCCTAAAATAAGCGATTAAAGACATTTCTGCTGTCAGTTTTATACTTTTAAGATGCCTTGTCATTCTTACTTGAGGTTTCTATTTGTTTAAAGTTACCTAGCTGAAATGGAAGCCACCCACACATTTTTTTACCCCATGAAAATTAGATATTTGCAATGTAATACTTGTACTGTAGTTCCATTCCTCCCATCACACAAATTACATCTAGTTTCAGTGGTCTGAGCAAGCAAAGGCACGCACATAATTAATTCCATGAGGGACAGCTTATTCATATATTCACAGACACAGCTCTTGCTCTTTGTGTATCAGTTGCACATAATTTGCAATGACTATTTCTGCTAAATTGAGTACTCTGTGTAAATTAAGTTCTAAATAAAGCTCCAAGTTTTCAGATGTATTTTTGTGGCAGCTTGATCAAACATCATCTATTGTCCTACACATACACACACATATAAGTGCACATGCATACACACACGTGCTGGAAACGACTTTTTCCCTACTTTTCAGCTTGTGCTATGCAGTAAAATGGTTATAAAAATAACGCAGCAACAGTTGTTTGCACATGTGGATGTCATAAGCATCCTGTTATGACCAAGCTCAATCAAACGCCCCATGGCAGCAGTGGGCCTGTTCCAGAAGCAGGCATGGAGGATGTTTTCTCAGGCACTAAGGTACTTTGCAGGTTACAGATGACTACTACTGCGGGTGTAATTAGTTGAGAAGCCAAGTCACGCGTGTTTTTCTTTTAGAAGTGACATATATGCGTTCATGCACATAGGATTTGCACTTAAACCCCAACCAAACCCACATATGAACGTTGGGCTGTTTTGTTTTACAAAAAAGATAGTATCAGGTCTCCCCAATTTCCCTCAGACGTCTTTCTCGGGGTTTCCCTGGGGACACCCTGGACCCCTCCCTGAGCTTCAGCTTTCCGGGGAGGCGACCCTCTCACTTGAGCTCCTTCCCCTACGGGAAGCCCTGCCCTGATGGCCGCTCAGGTTCGGGCTGCCCAGCAGCGACTCGGGCTCCCATTTCGGTGTTCGTGGGGCACTGCCGGTTCTAAAGGGGCGTTGGAACTGCGCCGTCCCCGCCAGGACTGGCCACCTTCTGCCGCCCGCGCAGCTCGCGTTCCTCGCCCGCGGCCACCTAGGAACGGGACTCTAAAATGGCGGCGGCCGCCAGCACCGGTGGACAGGTGAGCGGAGCGGCGGCCTCTCCCCTTTCCCCTCTCCCCGCCCCGGCGCTCCGCCAGCAGCCGCACTGCTCCGCCAGCTGCCGCACCGCTCCGCCGGCGCCCGCCACCGCTCTGTGCCGCGGCCGCCCCTCGCGCGGCCCCTCGCCTCTCGTCCACCCCCGCAGCGCCCCCGGCCCAGCCCCACAGGCGGGCGGCGCCGGCCCTCGCCCCCTCGCTCTGCCGGGCTGCGGGTGCGGAGGAGACAGTGACGCTCGCTGCAGCGTACGGAGCGAAGGCGTGCTGAGGTCCTCCCGCGGCGGCGGCGGAAGGAGCTAACCTCCCCCGCTCGCCCCCCGGCAGCGCAGGTCTACCCCAGAGCCACTGCTCCTTCGAGGGAGCCGGCCTCAGCCCCTGCGGGACATCCTCTCCTTTCTGGAAGGATCTGGGAGAACCCACACACCTGAGCTGCGGGGGCTGACAGGGAAGCTCTCGCCGTGGGGGAAGGATGAGATCTCAAATCGTGGAGTTTGAGAAACACAGGTTTTGGGGCACAGTTGTCTCGACTGTCGAGCTCAGGATCTGGGCTCTCTCTAGTCTGCAGTGGATGTGCATTCCCCATGGGCACGGCAGGCAGCTCTATGCCTTCTGCAGTCCCAGGGACAGACGTCAACACGCTTGGGGTTGTTGCCCAGCTGCTTTGCTCCACATAGCACTTCCTGTGTCATCTGCAGATTTTTTTCCTGTATAGAAAGAAAAACACGGCCATTTGCCCCAGGTTTGGCTGAGACCAAATGGCTGTTGTCTGTGTCAAGTTTCTGAGCAGATGGCCACCCCGTCCAGCATCAGCTGTGTGGAATGAGGGGCTCATTGCACACTGCAAGTCCCACAAGCTCCTTGCTTCTTTCATTTGGAACAAGACATAGGTCCAGCATGTTTGCAAGTGTGCCCACAGTTATTTTAGATATCATGAGCATGCCTAGAATGTGCTGGAGTGGTTGTGCAACCAGCACAGGCCACTCTGGATGTGCCTGTCAGCACTTCCAAGCCATTTTGTATTTGTATCAGTTTTGTGTTTTAAATAATAGTGATCTCAATGATGTTGGGCACAGTAACTCATGTAGCAAAAGCTTTTTTTTTTTTTCTGATAGATGTTTTAATTCTTGTCAACCACTAGTAATTGAGATCTCTAATCCTTATGTTACTAGGATTCATTGTTTTTACAAATGGAATAGAATAGAATAGAATCAAACAGAAGAGACCACCAAGATCATCCAGTACAACCTAGCACCCAGCCCTATCCAGTCAACTAGAGCATGGCACTCATCCAGGCTTTGCTTGAACACCTCCAGGGACAGCAGCTCGACCACCTTCCTGGGCGGCCCATTCCAATGCCAATTGCTCTCTCTGTGAAGAATTTCCTCCTAACATCCAGCCTATACTTCCCCTGGCACAACCTGAGACTGTGTCCCCTTGCTCTGTTGCTGGGTGTCTGGAAGAAGAGAGCAGCCCCCACCTGGCTACAATCTCCCTTCAGGTAGTTGTAGACAGCAATGAGATCACCCCTAAGCCTCCTCTTCTCCAGGCTGCACACCCTGAGCTCCCTCAGCCTCTCCTCACAGGGCTTTGTTCCAGGCCTCTCACCAGCTTTGTTCCTGTTCTCTGGACATGTTCTAGTATCTCAGCATCACTCTTGAATTGAGGAGCCCAGAACCAGACACAGTGAAGTCCAGTCCAACCTATCACCCAGCCCTATCCAATCAACTAGATCATGGCACTACGTGCCTCATCCAGTCTTTTCTTGTACACCATTGCAGCACATCAGTAGTGTAATCTGCAAATTGAAGAAGCATGTTTACATTTTTCAACATTAAATATACTAGCAGAGATATCTGGGTATATAATTTTAAAAACTCATCTGTAAAGTTGTCTAAAATAAAGTTGCAGCTCTGTTGCACTGGGCTGACTGACCTGAGTGAGAAGCCCATTCTTCAGTCAACATACTTTACTTTTTCACTTCATGCCTATGAATTATGATTCTCCACAGAAAAAGTAGTGTAAATGTAACATAATTGTTGGAGTACTTTTATCAGTTTAAACTAGAGATTGCTAATTTAATATCTCTTTATCTGTGTTAAGGCTATGTTACAGTGTGCAAGGTTGCTTAGATTTTGTTGTGCATATTAATTTGGACACTGGATATGCACATGTTATAATGTAGCAATAATTATGTGGCATATTATACTGACAAATGTACTGTTTACTGTCAGGCAATAGAAAAACAGCTGAAGATCTGTGGCTTTAAGAGGAATGTGGATGTCTTAGTGTTGTATCTGGCTGGACAGTAAGTAAAATGTGGTTTTTTGTTTGACTTTTAGAAAAAGTAGAGCACACAGCAAATGGTAACATTTTGTAGTGCTTTGTATTGGATACTCTCTAAACATTGTTTTTATAAGAAATATCATTAAATCATATTTATATGTAGTCCAAACATGTTGCCAAGGAAGGAATGGTGGAGATACACTCAGTTAACAGCTTCAGCCCTAGATGCACAGTCCTCCTCCAGCAACCCAGAATGGCTCCAGGATCTGTAATTTCTTGGAGTTGCACATGAACTTCTGCCACAAGAGCAGAGGAGTGAGGCTTAATGGACTGATCTATGCCTAACAGACTTATGAGGCTGGGAGGAAAGAGTATCAAGATGATAAATCAAAAAACGTGGGATCTGCCCAATCTTAAGACCTGCCAAAATTCTCACCTCCTTGAAGAAATCTCTTATTTTTAACAGTAAAACTCACTGGTAGCACCTTTCAAATTGTTTTAATTTCTGCTATTAAGAATGGAAGGGAGGGCAGGGCAACATGAAGAGAGTACAAGAACACTTTTTTCGGGTCTGGTAATACTGATCACAAAACCGATCTCTGAGAACTTCATGAAACAGTTTAAGATGTAGGGCAGATGAGAAAAAGAAACCATGCTAAGTGAAGGAAGGCAAAGCTTTCATGAACCTGTGGGTGATCTAGGCTGATAGAGCTGTATGTTGTAGGATGAACATGCTGAGAGGCTACTGTAGAAAGATGGTACATGACAGGGCATACTTCAAAGTTTTTGGAAAGCATACTTTGAATTTCTGGCCAGGGCATAATTCCAAGTGTTGCATACCTGTCTGCAGCCTCACAACTGCATTTACTGTTTGTACAGCTGATATCACATATAAAGAGCTAGTGTAGCTTAATAACCCCAGGGGCAAGGTTTTCAAGGTCTTTAGGTCATATGGGTGCAAAAGAAGAGATGGTGTCAGAGCATTTCCATGTTGTCTAGCCTGGTTTTAGTAGAAGTCAGATGGCCTTGTAAGTCTGTGTGCCCACTCGTGTCCCTAAATTCCATAGCATATCTCCTAATTCACACCAAGAAAACATTCAACTCTTTGTGAAAAGGCAACGTAAGTGGTATAGTCACTGTCAAATATTGAAAATATATATTGTAAAAGTAAGAAAACAGTCATGAAATCTCAGGGAGAAATTTAAATAATGAGAAAGTTATGAGATGCATTAATGTATTTTCTAAGCAATACAAGAAAATTGTCATGTGTATGTGTAGAAGAATTAAGATACAGTCTTAACAGAGACATTTTCTGGTTTTAAATACTTAGGTGTGTGCCCTCACTAGCTTTGAAGTATTCTTTTTTGATTTGAAATAAAAAGAGATGTTCAGATGGCAGACAGAGGAGTGATATGGAGGTTGAATGAGGCACTTAGTGCCATGCTTTAGTTAATTAGGAGGGTTAGGTGATAGGGTGGACTTGATGATCTTAGTGGTCTTTTCCAACCTGGTTAATTCTGTGTGATAAGTCTTTCATGAAATCATGTTGAGAAGGATGATGTGTGCTGGCTTCTTTGATGACTGGAGAAAAGTGAATTACTTTTATTCTATACAAGTTTATATAAGCCTTTAACCTCAGACAGTATCAGTATCAGATCGTGCCTCCTTAACTGTTAGTTGGACATAATTTTCTGCTGGTTTAAATAAGAAAATGAAAAAAAATTAAAGTCAATCAAATAAGGGGGAATGAGTTCATATTTTTAGACCACTACTGTTGAAGGGACATGAAAAAAAATGTACTTTTGGATACTGAAAGCTGTCATCCTAGGAAAACTGATTAACTTAGCAGTAGGTAGGAAGAGTGCTGCAGGCCAAGGAGGATCAGTTTGTAAGAGACATGCTAAGTCTAGAAGGCATACAGACAGGGCCAAGCTCTTTCAAAATGTTAGAGGAATTAAGCTCTACCTGAGGCAAATTAAATGCTTTAATACCAGAAAAAAAAAAAAAAACAACAACAACAACCCAAAAAAACCCCAACAGTTCAAGGCTTGGAGATAATCAAGATGAAGGTGTTACTACAGAGAGTGTAGAGCCAATTAAAATGTAAACCTGTAAACTAGGTATAGAATGGCAGTGCCTAAGAACATGAGGGAAAATTTGGCTTTGCTACCTGAAATGCAGTTCAAGGGCATACGGGCAGAACTTATACAGAGGAATTGGATAGTAGCTCTGTAAGGGCTCTCAGTGTCCTATCAACATGCATCTATTTGTGAGTGATTGCTACACATTTTTTGTGACATCAGACATGAAAATATGTACTTGCAGGGATTGATTTTATGGATTGTTTGAGAAAGCCAAAAACCAAATTTAACAAAATAAGCAGCATGGGATGATCTAGATGATTCTCAGAAGTGCAAAAGAATAAAAGGACAGCACTTCAGCTTTGTAGAGATTGCTCTTGACAGACTTTTTCTTCAAATACAAAATCAGAAAACATGCCCACTGCCCCTTTGTCTGTATCTTTGTGACCTGCCTGTTGTAGGAAATTAGTCTTCACAGCTGGAAGACAAACAGATCATGAGGTTAATTTTTATCAATCCAATAGTCCTGTCTGAAACACTGTCCTTACTCTTGCACATGTGTAAAATCCACGAGGAAAGTTTTATTATGTCAATTTAAATTTCTCATGTAGATGCTGTCTGTGATTATTCTAGTGGAAATCAAGAATGTTTATTTCAAGCATTTGAAAGTAAGGAGGAACAATTAGTGAAAATTGCTTGGCAGCTCACTGATACTCTCTGGTTAGCAGATAATTTGCTGTCTATAGTAGAGTGGAAGTGCTGCTAGACACACAATTAAATGAAAGAACTACCAGCACTTAGGAGATGGTTCCAGCTTTATTGGGTGTGCACTTTGATTTAAAACAAAAGTGCTAATGAATATGAGTAAATACTACGTTTGTATGAGGACAGGAGAGATGAGGGATGAAAAAGTAGGAAAAAAAACCCACTATGCACTAATATGGAAAATAATAAGAAATGCACATTGATGTGCTCAGTGTCTGTCTTCTGTTGGCTTCTCTGGTACGGTGCCTGGACAATCCATGCTGCACCTTCAAAGTATTTTATCTTTAGGTTTGTGTCCCCAGGATGCCAAACTTCTCCTCCTGTATTCTGAACAGGATTTCTGCAAACTGCCTAGTCCACACGGGACTTGTACTCCCTGGGAAAATAAATGTCGTTGTGGGAAAAAAAACCCCGAAAACAATTTATCACTTGGTTCATTCTCATTTCCTTACCACCTGCGGCTTTGTTACACTTTTGGGTGCGTAGAATGCTTACATTGCCTCTGTCTCATTGTTTTCTGCACCTTTCTCTGCTGTGATTTTTACATAAAAATGGCTTTTTAGTGCTTATATAATTTTATTTATTAAAAAATATTTATAAAGTGATTATGCACTATTAATGTTAAGATATTTGTTACTCTTTTTCCCCCCCTTCCACCAGAGGACTGAGAAGTATCCCAAGTCTGTCACAGTTTCGTAGGTTAAGGTGTTTGTGGATTAACAACAATAAGGTAATAAGGTATTCCCTTAAAGAGCAGAATAATGCATCTATGTTCCTTGATCATTATTCCATATTTTTTCTAACATAAAGTATTATAAAATTGTCAAAGTAATAAATTGTTTTTAATTTCCAGATTAACTTAACCAATTTAAATATAACAGCTTTGAAGAAACAGTATTTTGATTTGCATTACAGAGTGTATGGATACATTTTTCTTTGGATTCACTTCACTTTTCTGAATCTTGTGTAGTTAAGAAGCAGGAGGTTTTGCACAAAATCAACTGCTTGACAGGAGAATTGTCTGATTTAGAAATCTCCAAATACGCAGCTAACCATTATTAAATGTCTGAATTCACTCCAAATCTTCACCATTAGCATTCACTGGTAATGGAAAAGCAAGAAAGTAATAAACCCTACACACTTCTAACCTGCTTTAAAAATATCTTGCTGTACAGTCATTTACATGACTTTCACAATAGGCCCAGGTTCTTAAAGCAACAGAATTGTTTGCTCAGGTAAATAAGTAGCTCTGAGCAGCAGGAAAAAAAATTACATTCCATGTCACTTAGGAGCACATGTGTATCTGCTGCCCCAGGCTAACATCAATTATAAAGCATCTTAACTGAAAGACCTGTGGTTATCCAACTGTTTTCAAAATGAGTGAAAATATGGCTCCATTAAAAGGTTGAACTAAAATCACAGGTATTGTAAGGCTTTCTCTTGTGTCTCTGAAGGTCACTCAAGAAAAAATGACCTGGTAACTAAGTAGAACTGGGTTTCCTAACCATAAAAGACAAATAAATCTGATTTTTTTCAGACATCTCACTTGCCTACCTAAGCAGTAACAAAAATTGCTGTTCTGTTGTTATGCATAACTTGTACGGAAATGTAGTTTTTTTTAATATAACTTGTGTGGAGAAGCCACTTGGTGGCTTCCAAGGAGGAATATCAGCTAAATGCTCTAATAAGAGAAGCATATTTTCCTGAACTTGCATCAGAGCTTTTGTTTTCTTTCCTTAAAAATGCATTACAATAATTTTATCTCACACACACACAAAAGGTAAATTTCAGATGGTTCTTAAACCTCTGGATTTATCAGGTGGAGAGAAATGCCTCTATATACAGTATGTGTGAGCTTCACACTACACAAGATACAATAATGATTGTGAAGACTAAGATTTTTTAATGTGTAGAATATTGCTGTTTTCACTGAACCAGGTTGTCCTAAGGTGAGACAAGACTCAGAGAATGGTATTATTTTGAAGTTTCTTTTCTCAGAGGATTTCAGAGAACGTTAAGAATGGAAAAACCTCTGTCTTCTTCTCCTTGCAACCTTCATGTATTGCAATTACAGAGAGCAAAGCACATCTGTTTTAAAATCAATGGCACAATGCAAAGGATGAAGTCATTCCCCCACTAACAAATGACTCTGCATCACAGAAATCAAAGTAGTGTCAGGAATAAAATTCTGTTAATTCTGTTTGCAATTAACTGGGTTTTCATTTAATCTGTGGGGTGAATACTTAGACAGCTGCTGTAATGTTCACCTTGGTATCCCACAGCACAGACATTACCTGGCGCTGAAGTCAGGTGAGATGAGATTTCATAGGAACTGAAGATAAATGTACCCATATATGTTTTTCCCTCTCCTCTCCTCTCCTCTCCTCTCCTCTCCTCTCCTCTCCTCTCCTCTCCTCTCCATTGATCTCCTCTCCTCTCCTCTCCTCTCCTCTCCTCTCCTCTCCTCTCCATTGACTCTGTAAATCTGATTAACTTTTGGAAGTTTAGGGTAAATATGTGCTCTTTGGATCTGCTGGTGAAGAAATTCTTTTGAAACTATGTTGTTCTCATTCCAAGGATATATTTCAGAAATATCCTTAAATCAACAGAGCGTTATTAGATCCCACAATGGTGTCCTCACAATTACAAATATTTCAAATGTGAATGGAAGAAAAAAATGAATCAATAATTCAGTGATACTTGCTTCCAAATACAAATTCATATTTCAAAAAATTAGGGTAAGGTTGTACTGCTTGTAGTTGCTATGTAATTAGTACTTCTAATGAAGGTTCTGCTGTCAAGAGAATCCTTACACCAGAAGTCTTAGATGTAAGAAACTACCTGTGGTTAATGTTTTCAAGAGTGTTTACACTTTTCTGAAGTTAGACTCACTTACAAAAAGTTTTCCTAACTCTAATTTCAGATTCAAGATTTAACTTTTTTGAGCAAGAACTACTGCTTGACTGAACTCTATCTCAACAATAATGAACTGACAGATATCTCAGGTACCAGTCTTCCCTGTTTAGATGCTGAGCAGACTCTGCACTTCCTTTTCTGTGTGTGGGCACTCAGATTTATAAAGGTAGACAACTGCAATTAACTTATTGGTTGCAAAGTTGGAAGGAATGGAGGGAAGGAGGGAGAAAGGGTGGGAGGGAAAGGAGGGAGGGAGGGAGGGAGAGAGGGAGAAAGGGAGGAAGGAAGGGAGGAAGTAAGGAAGGGAGGAAGTGAGTGAGGAAGGGAGAGAGAAAGGGAGGGAGGAAATCTTCGTGCTACTAAAAGGCATAGATGTATAACTACAATGTCAAATTCTGTGTGCAGCATAGCAAAATAATTACCTGATAAAGTCAGCCAGGTATGGTGAGAATAATTAGTTATATTTCATTTTATTCCAGGTGCTCTGAAGCACTTATGTGTATTACAGATTCTGTTGCTTCACAACAACCAGTTAAAATCACTTGACAGAACAGTGGAGGAACTGAAAGGAATTAAAAGCTTGCAGACCCTAAGTAATACCTTATTTTTGTTTTGCAGAACAGCAAGCAGTAGTTTTTTAAATGTTGCTTATCAGAGTGCTTCTTGTCTGTTTCCGCATCATTTGCCAATGGCTTTTGAAGCTAATTATCCATTTCAGCTAAATTTGACAGAAGAAAGAGATCTCTAAGACATGAAAATTCCTCAGATAGTGCCTCAACTAAGAAAAAAGCCTGCCAGTTGGTTTCAGAAGTTAACTCTTTCTGCTGGCTAACCAGTCTCCTGGATGAGTACCTTGGAGGCAGTCAAAGCAACTTGCTGCTGCCTTCTTGTAAGGGAAGTACAGTGGGATTATCATAGAGGTGGAGGGGAGAAATAGGTGTTGTTGTTAGGACTGGGAGTTACAGGTTATAGAACCCAGATTTCTGCCTTGTTAATTCTGTTGCTCATAGAACTTACTTTCTCCATCTTTTTTTTTTGGCACCCTGTGGATCACTTAGAGTCTAAGAACAGATACAGTTTAGATATTATACCAATACTTGCTAAGTAGTATATATTTTAACATGCTTCCTGGAAGTGGAAGTAGCATGGACTCTGAAATTTCAAAGAAAGCTATACAAAACAGAGTGGCACCTCTAAGTTACAATGTCAGAAGTAGCCACCAGGGCAGATAAGAGTATATGCTATTGACCTCTTGAAGGTGAAAAATTTAAGCAGTCTTTTCCCATAGCTCCTGAAGGAATGCCATGATAGGTCATGCCAAACACTCAGTACTTTGAGAAAACAGTTAATGCAGGTGAATGTAGTCAAACTTCCTTATCAATTCAGAAAACTAAATGTCTGATTGCAAGAAAGGAAAATATTACTTGGAAAGTACACTGTTAGTTGAACTTAACCTTGGGCCAAAACTGAAAACCAAATGAAGTCTTTTAAAAGACAATATGCCAGCCAATTATTGTAATTTTTTTCATTACTTACAAGATTGATAAAATGGAGCTGTTTGAAGTGATGAGGCAAAGTCCAGACAGGTATCTTGTGTTATGAATGGTGCAGCCACTTGGATTGGATTTTATAGTCCTACAAAATAATAGAATCATAGAATCATAGAATCAGCCAAGTTGGAAGAGACCTCCAAGATCATCCAGTCCAACCTATCACCCGATAGCTTCAAGGGATAAGGAACTTCAGCAGGGATAAGAAGTTTGTTGTACTTGTTGCAACCATCTGAAGGAAATAAAGATAAATAGCTGGTAGTTAAAATGCTGCTGAGTTCTTGTGCATGGCAGTCACAAAAGACAGTGAAAATTGAGTGCATGTTGGACTGGCCACCACTATCAAAATGCAAGTGTTTAAGAGAACTGTCAAGATATATATAGAATATACCAATCTACCCTGAGAAAGAAAAGGATGTGTTCTTTAGTTCAAAGATATGAGAATAAATGCTAATGGGTGGAAGAAACTTCCTAACCTTAAGTTTACAGTCATTCCTTTGGGGCCTTTTCAGTCATGAAGAGATTGTCAATGTGCTTGTTTTAAATGAGTTCTCAAATTAATAGGACTCTCTATTGCTCTAGTAAAAAATGCTGTCATATTTGAAGTAAATTACAGCAGTAAATAAACAGAATAAGTTTTCAAAGTCATATCCTGTATATAATATTACTGTATCATCTAAATGCCTCCTTATAAGAAATGTGAGATGGGTGCAGAGTGCCCTGTAGCTTTGAAAAGGGCTGTGTCTCTAACTCACCTTAATAAGAGGAGCTGTTTTGAGAATGGGGAAGTTCTCCCTGTTGTGCGGTAGAACTTTTTTTTAGGGCTGGAACAATGTGGTTAAGAAAACTCTTCTTGCTAGCCTTCAACGGAGTTTCTGGATGCATGGTAACATTCGATTACTTTGTAGCTTTTGCGGGGGGGGGGGGACGACACACACACATTAAAATGAGAAGGTCTAAGACACTGTTATTGTTCTCTACAGAAGCAGCATCTAGCTGCCAAAATGTTGCGTTTTTCTCTCTTCCTTAAGTATCTCTTCCGATTTTTAGCCACTGCCCTGCGCTGGATTTGCAGCCTAACGCCATTCTTCCTCAGGCATGTAGGGAAAACGTTCAGCTTCTGGATTTACTGTTTGGTTGCTCACAACTGCATATATAGGAGGTTCCTTTATAGGCTCACTTTGTGCTTACATCTCCCTGTTGGAATCCAAGCTTTTTGTTATGTACTCTGTAAATTGCCTCAAGTGATTTATTATCTATAGCCGATAACATCTTGCTGCTAGACCTCAAAAAACTCTTTTTGTTCTTCACTGTGTTTATACCACAGTAGCTACTGTCTGCCCCATGTGGGATAGGCCCACTGTTTTCCTATACTCCAAACAGAGAAACCAGACAAAACTGTGAAGGAAGAAAGCAGTCTCCTTAATTTAGAGAAATAAAATTGCATGACCTTGACAAGAATGTAGATAGCAGAACTAAGAAATAATTTCAGGTGTTCCATAAAGTGAGACCATCTTGATCTGTACAGTGATGGGATTTATTGTAAGGACAAGCGGTAGGAAAATTCATATACTCTAAAACAAACCTACAAATCAGTGTTGATGCAGAGGGATGTGCTCCAAGTAGCATCCAGCTTCAGAAGTACTTAGTGTCAACCCTGAGCTGTGCCTTGGGTAAAAAAAAAAAATATCTCTCTTGAATCTTCATTCCATTCCACTACTAAATGTACCTGCTTTTAGAGATCTGTAGGAAACTTTTTTTCTCTCTCTGGAATGTTATCATTTTTTTTTTGTTTTTTTTTGACTCAGGAACAGACTTATCAGATTTAGAGCTAAAATGCTTTCTGATTAACGCTTTCTAGAAAAGATAGCTATATACTGGTTTGGTAAAAATGGAACTTTCTTTTGCTGCCACCTTGTGGGTCCTTTGCTGCTTCTGAGTACAGGGAATTTGATATATTTGTTGAAGACGTGAAATATTTTAAGTTCTCCTTTGAATACCTGAACAAATGTTTTCTGTGTAGGAGATACCAAATGCCCACTCCAGCCTTATTGCACCCCTAAAATAACTGTTAAAACCCATCAAGTTTTATGAGTCACTAAGATTTTGTCTTTGGTTTTCTTATGTATTTTTAGGTGATTTCTATTTTAAATAAGAGTAATATTTTATGTGTGACAACTTCAGACACAAGGGAAAAAAAGTTACTAAAGCTTGAAGAGCTTAGGTGTTTAGAAGCTCTTCAAGCTTTACTGACTCGCAAAAAATAATGATAATAAAAAAACCTTCAAAAGATTGGAGTGCACAGGGGCAGCTTGACTCAATTCTTGTCTGTGGTACTTTATGTGCTCTGCAGTAAGCCAGTTCTTGCAGTTCGTGTGTAGGTAACTCTGCATGTGTAGAGACTGTGCTTTGTTTGCCCAGCATAAGAGCAATTTCAATTTGATGATACTTTGTACAAAATCTTTGGTTCCTAGAGATCTTTAATTTTCTTGCCTTGCTAAGTTAGTTGTGTTTCTTTTGCTGGGTTTGATTTTTTTGTGCTGTTGTTTGATTTTATTGTATACATTTTGCAGACCTGTTCCATAACCCTCTGGTGCAAGACCCAGGCTACCGGCTTCATGTGATATACTTCCTTCCTTCAGTACAGCTCCTCGACAGGAAGTGTAAGGATTGATTCCTCTTCTCACAAAGCATGAACAGTTACCTTTGATTTTAATCCATTTGGAAACAAAAGTAAATTAATCTTGCCTGTTCTTTTACATGCATTTGTTGAATAGCAAAAGATGTGATGAGCAGCTAGCTCTTTTTTTTCTCCATATTTGTCAAGCAAACAGAGTTTGCATGGCATAAACAGTTTACTTTGCCAAATATGTTTGATTTCTGTCTTTTAAAGTTGTGTATGGCTAACTTGTATCCTGATTTATACATTTTGGAGTAAGACAGGTACAAAACCTGTGCTTAGAAATGTCTACCTACATTTGTGTATTCAAAATGGTGTAGTCACTTGAATGAGCATGCTTATTTAGATACAAAAATTAGCTTCAGCTGTATACATCTTTCTGTGCAATTTAAATGTGTATATGTACATTTCTAGGTGAGGGATATCCTGACCAAGGTCTCAGGTATAAATCTTCATAAATCATCCTGAGATCTTTCACAGTTTGTCTATTCTATTGTAAATTCTACTGAAAAAAAAAAAAAGAAAAGAAACCTAGCCAACAACCCCAAATTGTCTTAAGAATGGACAGGTGATTAATCAATCTATCCATAAACATGCCATAATGGACCTAGGAAATCAGCTTGGGTAGTTTTTGTCTCTGGTGTTTGGAGAGCTATGTGACTGACAGTGGACTGGAAATTTTTAGGAAGCACTGAGTAAGGTGTTGATTCCTGCCCCAGCTCTGCTGTATAAGTGACATGGAAAAACGATGTCATCTTGAAAACCTGCTTCCAGTCCCTAGGAGGATGCAGGATGTAAGGAAGGCAGACACAGGACATCTT
Source organism: Tricholaema leucomelas (assembly GCA_013400475.1). NCBI lineage: Eukaryota > Metazoa > Chordata > Aves > Piciformes > Lybiidae > Tricholaema lacrymosa > Tricholaema leucomelas. Next base: position 799,680 of record WAAF01012085.1, read on the forward strand.
CAGGTGCTGCCAGGCTTCATAGTTCTGTCGTGAAGGGAAGCAAGTGGGTGGAGTGTGTCAGGAGTTGATGAGGAACTGCTGGATCTGACAGCAGGGTCATTTCCCTACACAGTCATTTTCACTGGTGCCTCCAGTCTCTTGGATGTTTGGTCTTGTGTTACACCTGTGCTTAGCACATCTGCCAGACTGTTACTAATGATCCTTTTTGACTAGGGAGTGATGACTAAAGCTTAATGTGCTGGAAAATATGTGTTGCATTTACAGCTCTAGAAACACTTCCGTGAACCTTCCTGGACTTAATCTCCTGAATACTGTTATACTGCAATCAGTCCTGGATTAAGGCTTGAGGCATTAATTTGTATCAGGCTGTACCCTGGACTTTGAATTTGTTGAACTATTTCTCTAACATTACAAAGCTTCTTCACCATCTGTGGAACATTACCACAACGTAGCCCTGGCTGTCTCCTTTACTCAAGACATGTGCTCACACTTCTGTTACCTCCAGGCATGACTACTGCAGTTCCTTTCTAATTGGTCCCCTAGACACTATGGCTTAAAAACTTACCTAAATTCACAATGCTTCTGCTGGAGTTACTTGGTCTAAGCCTTTAGCTCACTTCTGTTCCACAGCCAAGTGCTAGATTAGTATGCAGCTCACGTCATTGAAGTTAACAGCCTCTATTTGATTTAACAGTCTCAAACTCTTTGTTTAAAATTTAAAGTTGTTTTTCTTCTTCTTTTTTTTTTAATTAGAGAGCAAAGCAGGAAAATCTAAGGCTTCTGTTTTCCCTGTAACTGAGCAATGGGAATTGAACTGGCCTTGAACAAAGACTTAGTTTTGCTCTTCATAGAGGAACAACCAAATTGTTACTGACTTCTGCAGTGGCTCTCATTTAAGCATTATGAATAGTTTCTTGGTCTAAAACTTCTGATCCCACTGCACCTATGAGATAAAAATACTTAATTTATTGGAGAGAGCTTCACCCTAAAGCCTTAGAAAGTATCATTCCTATGTTCACATTTTGAGTTGTGAATTGATGATCAGAGGGATGGAGCATCTCTCCTATGGACACAGACTGAGAGATTTGGGACTTTCAGTCTGGAGGAGGCATCAAGGAGACCTTATTGTGGCCTACCAGTATCTGAAGGAGGCCTATGAGAAAGTGGGTGAGGGACTTTTTAGGATGTCAGGTAGTGATAGGACTAGGGGGAGTGGAACAAAACTAGAAGTGGGGAGATTCAGACTGGATGTTAGGAAGAAGTTCTTCACCATGAGTGTGGTGAGACACTCGAACAGGTTGACCAGGGAGGCTGTGGAAGTCCCATCCCTGGAAGTTTTTAAGGCCAGGCTGGATGGGGCCCTGAGCAACCTGATCTAGTGTGAGGTGTCCTTGCCCAGGGCAGGGGGGTTGGAACTATATGTTCCTTGAGGTCCCTTCCAGCCCTGACAATTCTATGACTCTATGAATTTACACAGATTTACTCCACTATTGTTACAAAACTGAGCACACAAAGTGACTCATGTTCTACATGCAGATAGGTAACAGCAGCTTTTTCAGGTGGCATGGAAAAAATATTTTATATATCCCTTTTAACAGCAGTTACACAAAGAGAAAGGGAGTCAGCATTTCATCAGTATAACTGTGAAAGGTCTCGGATTGTGCAGTCAATAGCTTTTGGAAAGAGAATAAATACACCCCTGGGGACTACAGTGGCATCTAGCAAATGGACTCAACCAGCCAGAAAACTGATGATGCCCTCAGGTAACTGATAAAAAATTACTTGTGTTAGTAATAAAGTATAAATACATCAGGAACTCAACCAAACTGCTTCATAAATTAGTATAAATACATTAGGAAATCAAACAAATTGCTTCATAAATTAGTAGTAGCAGCAGCAACGTGCAACAAATGAATCTTTCTGATCAGAGTATTGTGGCAAATAATAGCTACAGGATTGTCTTTAAAAATATCAAGATAGCTGAACAAACTGGTTGTTTTTTTTCCCAATATATGTCTTGTGAGTGTTAAGCTTTAGTTTTAGTTTAATTAAAAACATCTCAATAGACTTCTAGGCTCTCAGACAGTGATCATCATCATAGAGTTTTGATGCCCTCTAGTGCCTTTATAATATGATCTCTAAAAGAAAGCATTGCCTGCAAAGTAGTGCTTCAGACTTTACATACCTTGCCTGGTTTTGTAAGCAGATTCCTTTTCATGCTTTACAAGCTGGGGGTATTTTAATGAGGTCTTATAATACCATGTAAAGTAATTTTTAGAGTTCTTAAAGATTCAGATCTGGAAGACAGCAGGATCCTGGCACAACTGCCAATCTAGAACAAACTTTGCAATCCATACAATCTCATCTGCTTTTTTTGACATTTTAAAGATAAGAAAAATCAATAGTGTGCATAGATGACTGAAATGGTAGCATTTAAAATAGTAGTCTAAATGAAGTTGAAACAGTAATAAGTGTTAGGGCTTTTTTCTAATGTATATATCAGAGTAGTAAACCTGAAATCAGTGCATTTAACAAATCTAAAGGTTTGGGGGAAAATGTAGTTTAGTCATATTGGGGGAAATAAAGGATAATGTAATCCTATTTAATAATTTATTTGTTTTACTGATTATTAACAAATTAGGCATACAATTGCCTTGATTTGTATCATGCAATTGTCCACCTGTATAGGTGGTGACATAATTTTCAGTGAAAGAAAGAGGGGGGAAAGCATGGAAATGTAAGTATATAGGAAATTAAATACAAGAACTACATAAACCCAATGACAGATACTTGTTGCACAGTCATGTAGGAAAAGATGATCTTGAACATTTCAAATCATCTGCTAGTTGGTAGTTTGTCTGAACAAGTAGTTTCGGGTCAGGATGGTAATCTTCAGCTAATCACAATGCTGTACAGCCACAAATGTCTTAATTTGAACTTTTGTTGCAGGTTGTAAATCTGGAAATCAGACAAAAAAGTAAGTGTGGGGATATTTTTTTTCTTTTGCATCTTTGAAGTATTTAATTTCCTCATCCCAAGCCTAGAAACTACCCTACCCAAAGAAAATGTCCAGTCAAAATGAGCTTTTGACAAGTGTCCTGTTCTTTCATATTTAACATAGTTTCAACTCTCTGCCATTCTGGTAAGACAATCTATCTGCTGCTGTCTGAAATTTAATATTGAAAGGTATTCCTCACATTTGGAAATAGCCATATAAAAATGCTCCTTATTTGTAAGACTAAGTACTGATCACTAGAAAAAAACCCCAAACTTTAAGTATCAGAGCATCAGGATGACTGTTCTGTATTATGGCCCAGACAACTTTCTCCTGACTGGCTGTTCAAAAAGACATATTCTCTGGAAGCTATTATTGACTTAGAATGAAACTTTTTTAGTCTGAACTTCATGTGCTTTGTATTTTGTATTCTGTTTGATTTCAAAGTCATAAAAAGAAATGTAAAACTTAGCTCTGTTATCTGTGTCCAGAGTGAGGCAGTATAAAGGTTGCCTTTTAATGTGATGACATTTTTAGATGCTGTCTTCGTAAATTTACAGACTTCAGCTATCAGCCTTGTTTATACTTTCTGGTTTTACCTATGCAAATATTTCAGAGATTTATTAAAGGAAATAATAAAAGCCTACATAGGATGATATCCTTTAACAACATAATTTCATATAGCTACACATTTGGAGCACTTTGGCCATGAACATGATCAGGGACTTGGAGCACCTCTGCTATGAATACAGGCTGAGGGAGCTGGGGTTGTTCAGCCTAGGGAAGAGAAGGCTCTAGGGACAACTAAGAGCAGCCTTCCAGTACCAGAAGGAGGCCTACAAAAAGGCTGGAGAGGGACTGTTTACAAAGGACTGCAGTGATAGGACAAGGGTCAATGGCTTCAAACTAAAACAGAGCAGATTTAGATTGGATGTTAGGAACAAGTTCTTTACCATGAGGGTAGTGGAGCACTGCAACAGGTTGCCCAGAGAGGTGGTTGTGGCCCCTTCCCTGGTAAGGCTTGACAGGGCTCTTGGCAACCTGATCTAGTTGGGGATGTCCCTGCTTACTGCAGAGATGATTGGACTGGATGACCTTTGGAGGTCCCTTCTGACCTAGATCATTCTGTGATTCTGTGAGCACAGCTCCTTACAATCAAGCTAATTTGTTTTAAAATGAATTCTTTCCTGCTTTCACTGGGGTTAGCTGTCCTCACTGATGCAGTAGAAGCACAATTTACTCTCTATGTTATTTATGTAGATGCTTAGGCTTTGCAAGGTACCTGAGCACCTGACAAAGTGTAGCTATCCTTGCTGGAAACAGTCATATTGTTTATCTTGGGTGTCAGTTGCTACAGGTGTATCTTTCTGAAATAAATGATATTGTAGCAGAATCAAAAGGTTTTGGTCTAACATGAAGTTCTTGTTAGCACTGCACTGACGTTGTGTGTCTGTCGCTTTTGTCTCCAGACTGCAGCTAGGGTAGGATGTGTGAACACAAGGTTCTGCATTTGGAGCTTGGAGAAGAGCTGTTTGCCTGCTGAAATGAATGTGCATGCACATGAGTGGGCATCATATCACTATGAAATCACAAAACTACTGTTATGATTTCCATTGCAGCAAAGCATTAGAAGTATACAACAATTATAAGTTTTGTGTGGAAATAAAATCAGTGAAAACAAGATTTTAAAGTCTACCATAAAAATATTATAAATAATTTTTAGCATGATTTTTTCCCCCTAATATTTCCCTAATAATTTCCCCCCTTAATAATTCTGACCTTTTATCAGTTTGTTTTGCTTCGTTATATTTGGTAAAAGAGGAAAACCTTCCAACATTTTAAACTGTTCAAACCCTCACTGTTAGTGTGATTGTGACTTCTAATTTAACTTTCTGCAGCATGCATGTGGTAAATTAGCTCTAAAGTAGCTCAGAAACACTCAGGTAATGCACATTTCTTTGTTCTCTTTGTAGAGTACCGCTTGAGAACCTTGAAGATGCTGTTTTAGCAAGGGCAATGAAAAGATCTGTAATGGAATTTTCCACTGTTGACTGGAACTCGGTAGCCACCTGTCAAGAACGACGTCTTGAAAGCAAAGCAGAAGAACCCCATGAGAGGCTGACTGTCCAATTTAGATGAGTGCTTTCTTCCCTAAGAAAAAAATGAATCCTCTCTCTAGAGTGGAGATAAGCCTCTTAACTAGGTTATTATCTCTGTAAAACACGTGCACTAAAACATGCACCTCATTAAATGAACTTCCAGCAAAATGAGCATTAGTGTAACACTCCTTTTATCATCAGATATATAATATGGAGAATGAAGTAATTACCCAATGAGAAAAGTGGCAATGCTACAATTAAAATTGCTTGGAAACTAATTCTTAACAGAATTCTGTTACCAGAAATTATTAAAGCTAAACTGCAAGTGAATTTTTTAGAAACACCTAGGCTGAAGGATTTCATTCCTTAGTTTCTACTGGAGAATTAGCAGTGACTTGTGTTCCTCCATTATAACAGAGAGATGAGAAAACAATGACTGAGCTTTTTCTCATTTCTGAGAGGGATTAAAGTTTCCATCTGCTAATTTGTGTGTTGCATGAACACACTGCAAACTCCTGTTTTATGAGACTACTCATTTGGTCTCAATGCAGTGGAACCATGAACTCTCAAGTATACTGATACCTAGCTATTGCCTCTGGCTGCTGGTACTCCCCCAGGATGCAGGCCTCTGCTAACTGGTCCTTCTGGAGAGACACTTGCCATACACAGTGCTGACTGCCTTTAACACCCTGGTTTATAACCACATGAGTCATACAGTGCTGCAGAACTTTCAGCTTCTAAAGCCTCTTACCACTAAAGAAGCTAGAGGGACATGTGCCTATAGATGGAAATGAATCAATTTCCTCCTCCCTCCATTCGGTGAAAGACTTAAAGTCAATGCTATCTGGTGTTATCAAAGCCTTTCTTCAGCTTGTGGCTCATCTTCTGAGTCCCTTCTTTTTCTCCTAAGGACAGCCTAGGTTGGCAGGGATCTCTGAGGACTATCTAGTCAGTGTTTCCCATCAAATGCAAGTCTGGGATTAGGCTATCCAGTGCCCTATCAAGGCAAGTCAAATGTTTCCAGTGAGGGAGGTACAAGCACTTGGCAATTTCTTTCAGTGTTTAATCGGACTCCAAAGCATTTTTCTTATATTCAGATGGGATTTCACTTGCAACAGCTTGAGCTGTTGTCCTGTTGCTGTCTATCCCCCATATTCTAACCACCTCTAGGTATTCCAAGACTGAACAGATCTCCTCAAGCCTTCCTTCTCCTGGGCTGAACAACCCAAATTCCTCCAACCCTCTGACATTCATGGTGGCACCCTTGCTGGAATACTCTTGTTTTTAATGTCTTTCTTGAACTAAGTGGACCAAAATAGAACACAGTATTTCCAGGTGTGGCCCAGCAGCTGCTGACCAAGTGGAAAAATGACCCTTTCAATCTACTGGCTGTAGTATACTTTTGTTTTCACCAGTGCAGGACATCATTCATCTTCAGTGCTGTCAGAGCATTCTGCAGGCTCCAGGTCTGCTTGCTGCCCACCAGGACCCCCAGGTAGTCTTCAGCCAATGCAGGCAAATCCCAGTATTTACTGCTGTTTGGGATTACTCCATCCCAGACAAGGGATTTATCTCATTAAATTTCCTAATTCCTTTCATCTTTTTGATGTTGACTCTTTCCTTTTCGATTTCAACTTCCCTCTTTTTCCTGCTTCTGTGCTCTTTGTAAATGCCCCTAAATTAGCCTCATACTTGTGGCTTTAAAGATAGATCAAGACCCTCATTTTCATTATGTGAAGTCTCTCAGATTCAGTCTACAGAGAAGTCAGGCCAAACTAAGCTGCAGCTAACATGTTTTCTTAAAGAAATCCTCTCTGAAAGTCACTGCCCAATAGCATTTAGTAAGTGTACTCCATAGTTTGTCTTCTGACAGCACCCATGGACAAGTGCACACTGTCTGCTCAAGTCCAGCTTCTCGTCCATCAGCACCCCTAAGGCTTTTTCCACAGGGCTGCTTTCTATCATCTCATCCCCCACTATACATCACGACCCATATCCAAGTTCCAGGCATGCACCTTTTGCTTGCCACTTGTCACAAGATGGAATTTACACACCTAAGCTACGGGAGGCCCATGCATGCCAAATGAGACCATCACTGTGTCCCCAAGGGCATTACAGATACAGTAAACAAAATTGCCACACAGCTCTTTTGTTGTAAAAAACTTCCCTTTATTCTTCACCATTTGCTAATCCTTGAAGTGAAAACACAGCAACATTCCCTGCACAAGTGCATTTATGTATCCTCACTCTTTACAGTTTTTATCACTTTAAACAAAACCTTTCAATATACTAAATAGTACAAAATTAATAGTATTTTTCCCTCTGAGGATGGTCCTGATTCCCCTAAGTTGAAGAACACTGGCATGTTCAAAACACCAAGTATTCATCCAACAGCTAGAGAATTTTCACTTTTTCCCTCCTAATGCAGCAAGTGATGCTTTTGGTTACGTCATTCCCATTGATTTCATAAGACAGTAGCAAATCTTGAGTGAAAACAGCACAGTTAGAGGAAGCTATTTTCTAACTATAGTCTTAATTGGAGGCCTAAGTGAAATCCCACAGGAATTTGCACGAGGCCTCCCACCTAATTCACTGTGACCAGGTTCAGCATGAAAAATATTAAGCAGTTTTTATGTTTATGAAATAATTCATAAGCAATATCCCAGTGTGCTCTGCATCTTTACCTGAAAGATAACTATTCTCCAAATACTGTAAATAATTTTGGTCTTCCCTTCATTATGCTTTGACAAACTTGGAATATTTTTGACCAAACCAAAAGTGACCTAATTCTGCTGAAACACACATTTCACAGTTGGCCTGAGATATCTGAAACAGCTGTATCCTTGAATAAAACTGCCACGAAATGGACACTATTGTGGGGCACCCATGAGTCAAAAAGATTTACAGCAATGTCATGACAAGTTCAGAATTCAGATGAGTCCCTTCAGAAATTTAACTGCTACTGAATTCCTTCAGATAACACTTCCTAAAATGGTGTAAAAAAGCAATTTGACAGTTGGCTTCCCAGTTCTTTTAGTCCCTTCCTACCCTCTTTCTTACTCCTCAGAATCTTGAGCTTTCTGAAGAGCAATGTCATCTAAGCCAGTCTCACTTTCCTGGGGACTTTCAGGGTTCACAGATAGTGCTTCCACCTCTTTGGTACATTCAGGTTCTTCCTTTTGGTCAGCAGCATGATTTGGGTCCACTTCTTTGGTAGCATTTGGACCAGGATCTGACTGTTCTTCCCTTGTAGAACCATCCTCTGCTAGTTGTGCCTCTTCTAAACAAAGGAGAAATTGCATCATTGGTAAATACTGAACTCATCTGCAAGCAGACATTTTTGCTACTGGAGAGTATAAACACTAGGAAACTCAATCAGTTACAAAAATTATTAATTTAACCAAGCTTCTGCAAAAAAGGCTCAAAAGAGGAGTTCTAAGGTGGTGTAAGATTACTCTGAAACTAACCCTAGACAAAGCTCTCATTAATTTATCTTCAGCTTGCTTATTACCCAACTTGTCTCAACACCTTCGATGAAAGGTGGAATAGACCCCAGACAAAAGCACACAGCATTTGGAATCTGGCAGACCAGAATTCCAACCCACACAGGTGTGCTACTGTGTTACAAAAAGGTTTTTTACAACCTCTGCTGTAAACTGTTCCTCTTACAATTAAATGATAACTTCTAACCTTTCTTTTGCCTTTTTTCTTGTTTCTTTTTTTCTTTGGCAGCTTCTAGTTCTTGTTTCTCATGAATTTCCTTCAGGGTCTTGCAGACTTTTTTGTGGGTAAACCAGTGTATCTTCTGGCAGTTCTGGTCACAGTACATCACCTGAAAATTACCAGAGCTATCAGTTCATCTTCTGAAAGAAATACACAACACTACTGCATTTATTAGTGTGCCAAATTAACTCTTTCCTATATAAAGCATTTCCTGGTATTTTAAAGTGATTTGTAAGGTCATACAGAGTGATTCTAACATATATAAAAATATCTATAAAAAACTGTTTGTTAACTCTGAATATACAGAAATTTTACTCTCATTCTTAAAGACAGACACTTAGAAATCCAAGAGCTCCTACTTGAATTTCAGGCATCTCTCCCAGAAGCAGACAGTTTGCACGTTTTCAGTGTAGGCATGCATGCCATTCCTCCTGAGTCTACACAGCAAACAGTGAAGCATTCAAAATCCTCAGCACCTCAGTGGCATTGTATTTTGTGATTCAGTAGAGCTATTTATGGATTCTTACCATTTTACATACTGAACACCTTTTGCCTGCTCCTTTTCCTCCACAGGTTGTACAGAATTCAGCATCCACAAAACCCACTTGGCCAGTAATAGCTTGTGTAAGTACAGAAAAAGCTGTAGGATCAGAACCCTGGAAGGTATGACAAGAGGAGGCAATGAGATTAAAAAAACAACATTGTCATGAAGAGGGACTTGCAAGAGCAAAGCAAAACAAGCAATGCAAGCTTCCAGCCAGCCAGATGCAGTCTCACTGCAGATGCCGTAATGGTGAGAACATAAAACTAAATCAATGGTTTTAAATTAGGGAAGAGCAGATTTAGAGTGGATGTTAGGAAAAAAGTTCTTTACAATAAGGGTGATTGAGCACTGGAACAGGTTGCCCAGAGAGGTGGTTGAGGCCCCATCCCTGTCGATATTCAAGGTGAGGCTTGACAGGGCTCTAGGGGACCTAATCTAGTTGAAGATGTCCCTGCTTAGGGATTGGACAAGATGACCTTTAGAGGTCCCTTCCAACCTGGGTGATTCTATGATTCTAAATCAGAGAACTTCAACTAACATGCACAACTTAAGATTTACAGTTAGATCTATTTTTGCATATAAAATTAACTTAGTCCTTTAGATTCTGTAGAAGGGAGGAGAAAAATTACCATTTTTCTACTCTGCAGACTATTAATAATGCTATTAATGAACTCAGTGTTCTTTACGCACTGTCACCTGCTTGTAGATCATATGCAGGAGGTTACTGCAGATTAGTCTCTGAACTAATGTATTTTGTATGCACTACATCTCACACACACACATATTACTCTGCCCAGTGTACTCAGATGCTACAGAACTCAGAATCTTCAAAACAATTATTTGTATACAATTATTTAGGTATTATTTGCAACACCTTTCCCACGCACTACAAGCAGTAAGATTTAGTATATTTTACTGGTAACCAGAAACTAAGAGAGTTCTTTTGGGCAGTGATGTAAATACCAGAGAGAAAAATCACCAAGTTGTTCCAGTTCTAAGCAAATCCTTAAACTGTTAAGACTGCCATGGAATATGCATGCTCATAACTACTATGACTATATTGAGATGCCCAGACTGAATTCAAGCAACTGTTCATGCCAAAGGTCAAAGGCTTCCAGAGAAATAAGAATTTGTAGCATCTCCTTCTTTCCAGATCTTTGTAAGGTATAGAAAGCCAATGTAACAAATGGTTTCTTTATAGGCAGAAAAGACTGCAAGCTCTTCTAAGAAAAAAAAGGGACAGAAAGGAAAATGTTTGCTCTAAAGCAAGCCTTAAATGCATCATGATGGCTTATGTTTTCACACTGAGTTTATTTTTCAAGCTTAGACAAACAGTAGGGATTGCATTAAGCCTCAGGACTTTTTAGTAGACTTGGAGCCACTTAAAATGAAGACTATTTTTAACTCATTCAGCGTAATCCAAACATGTCACAAAATTGTTCCACTTCCCCTGTGTTAGTGCATACAACATCCAGCTCTCAGACATCAGGAAGAATATTCTTAAAAAAGAACAGTATTATTAATTACCTCATCATAAATCTTACTGTCATGAAGAGTGTGTTAGCAAAGGCACATGAGGAAAGATGAAGTTAGTTTTTCGCTTGTAACTTTGATTTCCTAATTTAGATATACAATGCCCTATGTGACATCATCTTGCCTCTCCTCTGATTAAAGCAGATCCACAGAATGTTGTTTTCTTTTCTACCCTCATATGTTACTAACTCTTCACGTGCACTAGAAATCGTGAATGCATTAAGCCTAGGAAATGATTCCATCTTAAACTGAATTTAGGCATGGTGAAAAGAAGAGTCCAAAATGAGTTTCATCTGTTTCTGAATCGACAATTTGTAGAAGCGAACTGGCGAAGGAAAACTGAACAGACATCCCAGGGTGGGAAAAAAAAAAACAAAGCTCTGACACAGAAACAAATTGTTTGCATTTTCTTTAAGAACTGTGACATTTAAAGGTTCATTGTGGGCACAGGAAAGAAACTACTGAAGCACTTCAGAATACCTTCCTGCAATAAAATAAACCGCTAGTTAGTCAGAGAGTTCAGGGACATCAGGAACTTTTGCTTATTGTAACACACTTCAGAAACTGAGAAACATTAAGATGGCTTAGTTTAAAGTGACTTTGCTCTGCCAGTTGTTTAGGAAGCATTTTGTTAATAGGAAAAACTTACTATTTCAACAGGGGCAATACTTCTGACGAGCTGCTGCAGCAATGTAGCTTCACAGTAAGGGAACTTTCGGATGCTTTCTCGAATTAGCTTCTCTTGGTATACAGGGAAACCATCTTTCTCTCTCCCCTTTAAGAGGCTAAAATATTAAAAAACAAAATAAGAAATCACACAGTATATGTTCAAAAACAAATACACAGCATGCTGGACTCTGTTTTGAAGACTCTGTCCTCTTTCAAAGTACAGAGAAGAATTAAGATTCAAAATAATTAGGCAACTTAATAAATAAAAGTATTAAAATGCAAAGAAAGGTATTTTTATTCTATTCTACAATCATTTTGAAATACCAAATTGCTAAATTTCAAAACCACTACTTACTAATTCAACCACACAGAGAAAAAAAATTATCTACAGACAGACTGGCAGATATACAGACAGACCTGTAGAATCACCTACAGGTATCAGACTGCAGCAGCAAAATGCTTTCTTGTGTATAAAAATGAGCATTGTAAAAATAAACACCAAAAAACACACAATACATCAAAATACAAATTCTGCTTTACTTGTTTGCAGTAAGATGTTATAGCCCCAATGTCTCTATCTGGTTAGCTCCTACTTTTTTAATATGGGTCACTAATTTCAGTAAAATTTATTTTCAGTATCACATAAAAATCCACAGCTGCCTGTGAGAAAAGTGTTCCTTCTCAGTGCCAAACCACTTTGGTGTTTAGGTTTTTTAACTCTGAGTGGGTTCTGAAGAGTTAAGAGATTTAAGAGTCCGAGTCTCATTCAGAGCCAGTGGGATTTGCAGTTGTCAGATGCCTAAGTGTTTTTGGGAATAAAAAAATCTCACTCTGCTTGACTGTTGGAGAGTAAAATATCAAGAGAAATGTTCCTAGATGACCCATATTGGACACACAAAAAAATCTGTTTCCAAGTTTATTACTCCTATTTTAGTACAACACATGTTGCTCTCTGCTGCTGTACATGGGACTGCCAAGCTCTAACGACTTCCAGGAGGGAGCTGAAGCTGTAGGATTGCTTCCTTTGTACCTCAGGAAGGGACAGTGTCACTTCAGACAGAAAAAAGGACATCAGTGCCACCCTAAAGTGACTGCAGCTGGGATTATTTCAACATTTACTTGGCATAGCTTTTATTCAAGACAATCCAACTACAACTGTCATCCTCTGCCCTCTGTAAGATGGTTCAGATCTCTGTAGAAATACTTACCTCTTGATCAATCCATCTAGTTTATCCTCTCGCTCTTTTAAAAATGTAATGCACTTCTGGAAGATGCAGCTGATGTAGTGCATCTTCATAGCAAGGACTTCATTCATATCTTTCTGCTTCATACATTTCTCACAAATGAGATCCAGAACCCTGTAACATTTCTGCAGCGCTTCCACTTCAGCCAACAGAGGGTTCTCTTTTACCAGCAACACAATCTATGAGAAAGATTGAAGAAAATGTAACCCAATCAGAAATTGATGTTTTTAAACTTGTGCATTAAAGGTTAACAGCTCATTGTAGCTACACTTCAGGGGTATTTTTCTCTCCTTCCACCTTATAAAGCCTTCCCCTTCTTTTTTCAGTCATTATTTAGTATACTGCTATTCACAATTCCCATAAAACAAACATTTACAGTTAAGACTGGCTTTGAAAATAGTAAAGATTTCGTTCAGAGTAAGAACCTGAAGAAGCAAAACCACGTCAAAGGAAACAGTTACAGAAACCACCGTACACTGTCCTGAAATCTCTCCCCTTTTGAACGTCTAAAATAAACTGGACTTGTCTGATCTAAGCAGTTTGGAGGGACACATCGACCTCACGTAATCTTGGAGTACTTCAGGCAGACTACTGAATCACTGGACTGACCATTTTAAGAGAAGACTTTATACACTACTCACTAAATCAGCTGTATTACAGCTTCTGTGTACCAAAGATACCAGGTTGGCAACTCAAAAAACTCCTGCCTTTGAATGGCAAGCCCAAGGAACTTGTGTTTGAGTTTAAGTGTAGTTATGTCTCTGAACTATACTGGAGAAGCAAACCATAAAAGACGTTATTTTCAGCAAATACTAGGAAATAAACATCTCTTGCACACACTTTCAGAAAGAGCAGCAGCAATGGATGTTACTATGGTGAACCAATGCTGAAGGTTAAAAAGATACATGCCAAGAGAAGCATCAAGAGAAGACTGAGATTTTGTTAAGGTACAAAATTATTTTCTGCTTCCATTTCAAATGGGGTTAGGAAAAAAAAAACAAAGCCAAAATGAAAGTTACTTCTGGTTATTGATGTTAAAAATAAGAATCTTGCCACCTAAAAAGTATTAGGTCAAAATTCTGGTTTATATAAATGCTGAAATAGCTTCGTTTTTAAATCATGTTTAAATGTTGAGCCTAACTCTTTCTAATTTTCAAAAGCATCTGAAATAGTGGATAATGCTTTTGGTCTTAGGTGGACTTCCAGAAAAGGTGAATGCTTTCTGACATACAAAACAATTCCCATGCAAAAAAAAAAAAAAATCACAACTTAAGTATTACCCCACCTTTACAGGATGCATGTTTGTAGTAGTAATAATTTTATGAAGAGGCCCAGCTAATTTCACAGGCAGTTTTGGTTCTTTATCTAGGCCTTGTGGTTTAGTGTAGTAGTCCAGCCTTTCACGTGGAAAGAAGTTGTTGATGACGGTCACACAGTCATGTTGACCTAAATGCAGAGAATTGGAAGAAAACCCAAACAAGAATGAAACAAAACAATAATAAAAAGAACACCAAACCCCACTAACAAAAAAAGAAAAAAAATAACAACCCCTCCCAAAAAAATCCCCAACCCAAATCTAATATAAACAATATAGGTGAAAATTAGAATAGAATATCAGGGTCTGGAAGGGACCTCAAAAGATCATCCAGTCCAATCCCCCTGCCAGAGCAGGATCACCTAGACCAGATCACACAGGAATGCATTCAGGCAGGTCTTCAGTATCTCCAGAGAGGGAGACTCCACAACCTCCCTGCACAGTCTGTTTCAGTGTTCTGTCACTCTCACAGGTTAAAAATATCCTTCTCATGTTTAAACAAAACTTTCTATGCCTCAACTTCCACCCATTGCCCCTTGTCCTGTCATTAGGCATCACCCAGCAGAGCCTGGATCCATCCTCTTGGCACTCCCCCTTTACACAGTTATAAACATTAATAAGAAAACCTCTGTCTCCTCCTCTCCAAGTTAAAGAGCCTCAGCTCCCTCAGTCTGTCCTCATAAGAGAGATGTTCCATTCCCCTAATTATCTTTGTGGCTCTGTGCTGGAGTCTCTCTAGCAGTTCTCTGTCCTTACCCCCAAAGGAGCTTAGCCAGATATGCTTTGCACTAGTAACAGACAATTCTTGCCAGTCTTTTGTTTGGAAATGTCCAGTAAAAAACGACTAAAAGACTCTCAGCAGGGAATGACTTAATGGAATTTCATTTTGAGAACTCTATCCCACTCCCATATCCTCTTTCCCTGGTAAAACAAGATGAAGACAACAGGTATTTATCTGCAAAGATACACTGCACTAGTAGTCTCACGCTGGGGTAAAGACTTTTTTGAGAGAAGTTCTCTCCACTTTGTGCTTTCAAAAATCAGTAATGTCTGCCATGACACAAGTTTTCAAACCTGAAACAGACAGTAGTGTGTTAACCTGAAGTGGGAGAAATTACAAGAACAGAACATGCTTAAAATTTACAAAAAAAAAAAACAAACAGAAAAGAAAAAGACTGTGGTAAAAGTAACAGGATGAGAGAAGTTACACCCCCTTCTTGTTTTCTACATCTGACAGTATGATGGATTACTTGGCTAAAGGGAAAGTAAAATTTAGCTTCTCTAGTTCAAGACCACATTCTTTAAATTGATGGATTTATCTTGGCACCAATCCTATTATCAGTAGAAGAAGACACAGCCAACCAAAACCCAGCACTTTTTAAACTCTCCACTGTTTTAGAAGAGTCTGTTCCAAGCTAATAGAGCACAGCCTAAGACAAATGACAGGGGAAGAAGTATCCTCACTTCCCACACAGACAGATGAATGCATGTTTATTGGACAGAGCATAAAAAGGAACAGGAATGGATTCCAATGTTCAGACTCACAGAGTAGCAAATCTCAGTATGCCTGAAAATATCTATTCTCTCTTGGTGATGTGCTGAGATTTCAGACAACGATTCTTCAAAGTTATGTTGGAAGTAACATATCCCATTTACTAATAACTCAGTATCACATTGGAAAAGAGTCTCCAAATCCAAAGCAGGATTATTAAGAGCGGAATTCTCTGACATATTAAGTGAATAGTTAAGGTTTTTCTGCTTGAAGCTCAAGTGAACAACAGCAAACTTTTCCTCTTTAAAAAGAACAGAATAGGATAGAAATTGAAACTGCACTAACTCACTATTCAAGGAAGTAAACTTAAATGGCAAGATAGGCTCTTGAATCCAGAACACCTTGCAAGGGAATTCTCAAGTTTTAAAGAATATGAGATAGTTGTGTTGAAGTACAGGTCTTAATTTTTGGGTTTTGGGAAGGTCATCTGGACAGCAACAGCTGAGTCATTTAAATTACT
This sequence comes from Tricholaema leucomelas, assembly GCA_013400475.1. NCBI lineage: Eukaryota > Metazoa > Chordata > Aves > Piciformes > Lybiidae > Tricholaema lacrymosa > Tricholaema leucomelas. The sequence continues at coordinate 815,814 of WAAF01012085.1, forward strand.
CCTTTTCTCCTTGCCAGAAATACAGAAAAAGTGGCATTAGTTGGGAACATTAATCCAGGAATCTCCCAGCAGTATCAAGATGGGTAAAGAAGGAAAAAAAAAAAGTTCAGGAGAACAAAAAGAAGACAAGAAAAAGAAACCTAACAACAGAAAAAGGCCAGGATCACCCAGCATACTGGAATGGCAAAATCTTTTACTGTGTTCTAGTCAGGCTCAGGCCAGTAAGTACTGCCTGCCTCAGAACTGATTCTGAGACCTCCTGTGCTCTGAAATGCAGAGGGAGAAGGGCAGGAGGTGACTCACTGCAAGCACACAGTGTGCTGGTAGAGAACTCAGATGAGAGCTCCTGACTCCTAGCACTATGTTCATCGCTTCCCACAAAGGCAGCTCCAAGCATGCACTTTGTACTGCACGTCAGACACCTCGAATGTTACCAGCTTCCTCTTGCTATTTGAAAAGTAATGACACTGCAAACACCTGCAGCCTCGGAGAAGAGCAGCATCTGTTCTCTCTCATAAGATCAATTGTGCTTTTATGAAACAAAGCATGGCAACAGAATATGAATTGACTCTCTTGCAGGATGAGATCTGGAAAAAAAGCTGAACAACTGCATCATTTCAGAGCAGGTCATTAAATAACATTTTTCCAGTAAAGAGCATCAGAATCTAACTTTCTACTTCTTCAGGAATTCAGGAAATGATAATAGACTTTCACCTTACCTACGAAAGCTGCCATCTGAGCGGCTGTCCTCCCCACAGAGTTGACAACATCAGTGTCTGCTCCAGCCTCTAACATCATCCAGGTGATTTCTTTGTTTCCTGAATTTGGAGGTAAAGTATGAGAAATAAAAGAGAGCAAACCAGAGCTTCTAATTCATTATGCTGCAGAGAAACAAGGAGTAAATTTCTTAAAGACCAGGAACAGCAGTGTGGGAAACAAATGTTGTTGATGTCACTATTTTAAGAATGGATTAACAGAAAGGCATGGTGATGTCTCCCAATCTATGGTGCCAGAGGGTCAAACCAAAGTAAAAACTAAATTGAGGCTGAGTATAACTCTGCTCGCTGTAATTGTCCCCATAGAGCTTATGGGAGTCATATGCACGTAACTACACCAGGGCTTGGTCCCTCTGGATAGCAGTATAGAAGCAAATTCTACTAATCCAGTTTGACAGTTCAACATTTGCTATTCTAAGAAGAAAAACAAATCCAGTACTATTATGAAGCAGGAGCATAGTGAAGAGAACAGATTGTTCCTTTCTCCACAGCGGGAACTGGGTGTTCAGACTGGGCTAAATACCAAGTAAAATGAAGCTAAAATTTGATGGGAAGATTAGATGATTTAATTGGTGCCCTTCAGAGACTAATAAGGACACTTGTCACCACTCATGCTGGTTCTGCTTTCAAAGGTATTCTTACTTTGTCAGGCTTTGTGCATATGCTAAGTACAGAAAAGTGAATATAAAAAAAAGGAGGTGGTGGATGGAAATGACTCTGATTTAAAAACAAAAGCATTGCGTCAGTAGTGCTTGTGTACCTTTTGCACTCACAGATAACAGACCTTAAAATCAACATTCAGAAGCATTCACACCCAGGATGACAGGTTAAAAGCTTAGCTGTGAGAAAATGGTAGAAATCCAGCATTTTCCATAAAGCTGCAGTGATTTAACAACCTCTAGAAGTTTGTTCCTATATCTATCTGCTCAATGGCACTGAAGAGCAAAATTTCCCTTCCCTATACCTCTTTGTATATCCCCTACCTTAAATACCTTTTATTTATTGTGTTTTTATTTTATTTATTGTTAAAGTTTCTTCTTTTAACTTCCAAATCAAAGCTAGACTATCTTTTGGGTGTTTCCCCCTTTTTTTTCCTCTCCACATCTAATTCCTTTCTTTCCAAAAGGGGCAGAGAGGAAAGCATCCTATTAATGTATTGTTCTGTTAGGTATTTGAGTCTCTGGGAAGCTTAAATCAAACCAATACATATGTGGAGTCTTCCTCTCACTCAAGGAAATGTTTCTTTCATCAGGGCAAAAGAGTATCAACATGAAAGCTGCAAATCACCACACTCAAGAGAAAAAAAAAAAAACCACAACAAACAAACCAAAAACAAAAAGGAAAAAGGAGGGCAAAAATCAGTATCAGAAACCACATTTTTATAACCTACAAATCATAAAACCCCACCAGATAACTGCAAAACTAACATAGGAGACAAGCAAAATCTGCAATCTGATTTGACAAGCGTCAAATACTACTACAAGCTACTGATTTGTAGTCCTAAAACAGGCAGTTTGGTGCAGCAGCTTTTTCAGTGCACAGCATAATTAAATGGAATGTATTCCACTGCACAAGAACACTGTCACAGGAGACTGTCCTGTTTGTTAGAGAACTCAAAATTCAAAGTACAGCCAGACTATATGTCTCAAAATGGTGATGCAAAGATCCATTTTTATATGAAAAAAGAACAACAATTCCAAGCCTGAACAACAATTCCACTGTCCTCATGGTTCTACTGGTCTCGTCATATCCACGTAGTTCAGAGAATAGTAAACCCAAAGAATAAAAATATGTCAATGTTTTTCTCTAGATCATTGATTTATGGCAAACTGCACCCTCCAATACCATGAAAAAAATCAGGGAGCTACATTTAATGCATAGTTACCTGAAAGTCCAGCAAACATCAAAGCAGTATATCCGTGCTCATGTTCATTGCAGTTGACATCAGCTCCGTGTCGCAGCAGCAGCCTGCACATGTCTACTTTCCCTTTGTATGCTGCATGCATCAGAGGAGTCATGCCATGCTAACAAAAGAAAGAGGACAGAAGTAGCTTATCAACAACAAAAAAATCAGTTATATCTCCTTATACTATCGATAACGTGTTCGCTGTAACTATCAAAACTTTGCATAGTACTTAAGTATGCAACAACAACAACCAACCTCATGAAATCTTCATGAAGCAAAATGGGTACTGATATGCAGCAGACTTTAAATTTCCACATCACTTTTCTGATTGTGCTGTGCTATATATTTGAAAGCAGACCAGTGCTGAACAATTGGAAACCATTTATCACTAATCTGTCATTCATCTTTAATGTTAAAGACAACTAATGCAGGAAAAAGCTTGGTTTGGAGAATTTGCTAAGTTGCTAAGTTACTTCCTTTTTCTCTTGCATTATATGCTAAGCAACATGAAAATTAGGAATAGGCTCTTGTTGGTTTTACCATTACAAAGATTTGGTGTTTCTGAAACCCATCTTGCTTGGTTTGTCATGATAACTGGTAATTGTGCTTATCCATCCTTTCTGGTACTGAGTCTGTGATCTCAGAGACAGAGCTCTGAAAGCCCTTTGTAAAGATGCACAGCTCTAACCAGACTTTAACAACTGCAGTCTCACACCTTGTCTTTTACTGATCTGTACCAGTACAAAAACGTTTAGCTTTAGCAAGGAAGGCACTGAGCTTTTGTTAGAGCTGCACTGGTGTAAATTACACATGCAAACTTGGGCAAAACCTAGCAGAAGCTTTCCGAAGTAGGGTAACTTGTTAGTGCAGGCTCTCTCCCTCTCCAAGGGCAGGGAGAACCACATTTCTGTGTGAGAAAATTGCACGACATTCCATTTTGAGAATTTGATACACTTTTTCCAGTATGCTGTTTATTTCCACTTAACACCCAGTCAGGATTCACATGATCTGCCAAAACACAGTAACTGCCCAAGAACATTCTCCAATGCTGAATACAAGGGAGTGTGCTTTAGCTTATCCCTGAAGGAACTGGCATTCTCTTTTTTTGCAGGTTAAGGCAGCACTCCTGTACACCACTACTGCAGCTCTGTAAGAGCATGGTAATGTGACACTCTGAAATAATGCAGTTGTCAGTTTGAGCTGTAATACATTTCTTTTTTGTCTTCAATTCAATAAGAAAAAAAAAAGTTAAATTTATCAATATAATTTAAAAAAAAAACTCTAAAGGAAAACTGAGAAAGTTAAAATTATAGTGACAGTTTTAAGCATTGTATTTTCCTTTGTCCTCAGCCTAACGGAAAATAATGAAAAATGATTACTTGCAGAATAGATCTTATGAGGAGTGAGTGAAGGAGCTGGAGCTGCACAGTTTGTGAGAGAGAGAAGAGAGGCTAATAGGAGACCTCACTGCTGTCTACAACTGCCTGAAAGGACATTGTAGAGGTTGGTGCTAGTCTCTTCTCACCGGTAATTAGTACTAAACAAGACAGAATGGCCTCAAACTCCAACAGGGTAGGATTAGACTAGACAGTAGGAAAAAAAAACTCACAAAAAGAATAGTCAGACACTGGAACAGGCTGCCCAGGCATGTGGTTGAGTCACCATCCATGGATGTGTTTAAAGGTCATTTAGATGTGGCGCTTGGGGATATGGTTTAGGGATTTTGTAGAGTTAATAGTTGGACCTTTTCCAACCTGAATGACTCTGTGACCTTATTCTGGAAACCCAAGATACGCTGGTAAACTGTAACATAAATTGCCACTAAAGGAAAATCTGAAGAGATCACTTCAAAAATATTAAATGAATTTGTGATTGGTTTAGCTAGGTTTTATTTGTAGTCCTACAAAGGTAAATAAAGGCTTTGTATCCTAGTATATAAAGTTACAGAATAGAATAGAATCAACTAGGTTGGAAGAGACCTACAAGATCATCCAGTCCAACCTATCACCCAGCCCTATCCAGTCAACTAGACCATGGCACTAAGTTATATTTATGTTGATGGCACCTTGTAAGGGCCAGTCCCAGTTCGGAATCAGTCAGAGATTTGCCTCCTTTAGCAGTACATTAAAGTTCTGCTGCACAGAGGTATGAACACAGTGAGGTTTATGACTGGAGAAAGAACTTTAAGAAAACAATGACTTTAAGTATCTTGGTTATTAGCCATTTCAATTAAAAAGTCTGTCTGAAGATTACAGGACAAAAGAAAAGTATTTGTGCATTTTTGTCATTGCCTCCTCCTCCTTGAAAACCTTTTTAAAGGCTTTTGATGGAACTTTGGAAATCTCAGGCTGCAGTGTGCATCAAAAAAATCATACCAAGCAGCAAACATGAGGATAGTTATTAGAAAATTGGCCTAATGTCAGCCTTCCACATTCACAGCAAACAGAAAAGGGACAGGCTAGACAAAAGCTAACTGAGAAAAACTTGGAATCCGGTATTATGTCTCCATGCAGAAGCTGAACTGACTGTAAATACTTTTCTTAGGCTGAACATCAAGCCCAGGTCCAGCAATGGTCTATTTTCTGGCAGGTGACAATACAACTTACTTAAAAGATTAAACTAGCAGTTTATTAACCATACAAGTGAAACAGTATTTATTATTCCAGTATGGAACACAGGGCGAAGAATCCATTTTCTAGCCATTTCTTCTGTCCAAAAATCCAGTCTTTTAACCTCATTCCCTAGGGAAAAAAATGAGCAGGTGCCAATTTCTTGTTTACTTGTGTTATGAGAAAAGAGGAATCCAATTGGGCTAAACATTCTCAGTGCTTTACACTTATCATGCTCACTTCATCCATCTTCTCAGCTGTGGAAACTTGGACAGGATGTGGCACATGCAGGCTAAAACACACTGGAGCAGCAACCTCAACCTTGGGGTACAACATGACATTGCACATGCAGCTACCTAAACCGACTGTGAAAGCAGAAGGGCTGTAAAAACCCTAGTTGAAGTGCTGTAGACACTTGTATGCTGACAATGCTAAAGCATCTCACTCTCCCAGCTCGTTCTGCAAGAAGGAATCCAGCCCTCATTAACATGGCAAGAGTGCCTCATATTGTTCTTTAGATTCAGGCAACTATACCAGTTCTATTCATCCAGAAAATTACAAACTAAACACAGACTGAAGGTTTGGCTTTTATTTGTGACAGTTTTTGGGAAGTTATTAAAAAAAGAAACAAGTGATGCAAAAAGAGCAGGTGCCACAAGGCACCTTTATGGCTTCAAAATCAACTCTCCTAAATTAAAAGGAAGAGCACTACTGAATTCAGACCAACTACTCACAACTGGTTCAGGTAGGTATTTGGAATTGGACTGTAAAAATGCCTCTGACTTTGGTCATACTAGTGGTATTAGTCTAGAAACCAATGACTTAAATTTTCATTGGATGAAAACATTTACAAATTTCATCTGTAAAGCTTTTGAGGACTGCCCTTACCCATCTTAAACCTACAGCCAGCATGATTTGAAAGGTAGTCAATAGATAGATGCATCAGTATTTTTAGCTATAGCTAAGTATGAGCTAATTAGAATATAAAATACTGTTCAGTGAATGTTGATCACAGCATAGTTCTCCTCCTTTACAGTCATCCTGCTGAGCTGTTGGTTTCACATATGTAACACATTAGATTCCTCTGATGATCTTTCTGTTCATCTGCAGTGATGAAAAGTTAAAGTCCACATCAATCAGCAACCTGAATTGAAACCATATAATTCTTAATAACTGTTGACTTTTCTTTGGTTTGTGTACTTCCAAATAGTATGTAAAAACCACCAAAGGCACAACTTTTTCCTCAGTAAAGGCCAAGGATCCAGGCATTTTCTGCTAGTGCAGGAAATCCACACTGGAATAGCAAGACAGATTAACTGAAGAATCCTCCACTGAACATAGTCAGTACGAGTAAAGCTACACATATCTCCTACACTAATAAGCAGGCAGCTGCTGTAATTCCTCCAAAGTATTTCATTCTGTAATTAGCACAGACGTGGACTGGTTCTGAAAGATGTATATTATTACAGAAGTGAACAGCTGAATTACCCAGCTAGAGATAAAAGTAATGCTGCTAATGCCAAATGATGGTTCTGCATATAAGGAGATTATGAACGACTTCAAAATTAAATACAGAAGAACTGTGAAGACTTTTCCAGGTCAAGTTCCTCTGCTTGATCTGCAGAAAACAGAGAATTGTAGTACTACAGAACTTCTCTTTAACTACCAATGACACTGGAGGAAACTTCCACTGCTAGAAAACTAATGTGCTTTCTCCAGATTACCTTTCTGTAATAATCTGCAAGATCTTAGCCACACCCTGCAAATGAATGGAGTCGAAGTCAGCAAACTGCCAACTTCAAGTCACAAAACCATTTACTACTTCTTTTCCCAGGGGAAAGAAAATTCTTAAACACTTTCTTCCATACTACATTTCCAAATTAGTCACCACTCCATGTAAAATATGACCATGTAAAAAAACCCTCAAACCAAAACAAAGCAGCGTGCCTTTCAAATACAGATGTTTATTTTGCCCATCTATTTGTCCCAATACTGTGGGGCACTTAAGCTTAAATTCCTTTTGAAGTTCCCAGTGTCAAACTAAAGTTTTGTGGAAGAGCTGCATATTTCCTTGTTTTCATAAAGACAGCAATTAAGCCCAAGTACCTTTAATTTCTTCAACTACCTCATATCCATAAAGAAACCCCATAAAAAAAAAAAACCCAACAGATTTGGTGAGAAAAGATGATGGGATAGAGATAGGATTGTTTCTGCTGGTTATCTACAGCCTTGGGCATCTGTGAAACTAATGTCAATACTCTGCTGTCAACTGATCTACTGCTCCCAGTAGAGCACTGCAGATATGCAGATAGGCAAAGGTGAAGGGTGAGTGAGCCTTGGCACATGGGCAGTAAAAGCAAACCAACTTAAAGGAGCCTTTTAATTTTATTTTTTTAAATACAGGTAACAGCAGAAGCAATGCTGAAATACTGTGTCCAGCTCATGCCCATTATCCCTAAGGGAAACAAATGAAACAACTGGAAAGGATTCAGGAAAAAAAAACATGATTATAGCTCAGCTGCTGAAGAAACATAACTTTATGCAAGACACTTAATACATTTGGAAGATGTTAGAATGTGACTTGGTTCCTGTGTAAAGGTACATAAAGGCACATCTAAGCAGTTAGAATACCTGGCCAAACTGAAAATTAAAGGGACATCTTACGTGTTTATTTCTTAAAATCAGCAAGTGCAGAATCTAATTTTACTTCTGGATGCTATGGATTGTCCAGCTTGTGGAAATGATTCAATTGTGACTGCAAGTTTGCTGTTCCACAAATAGAAGAAAGAATTACATTAAATCTGTCCTCATTCTCTGGATTCTCACTACAAGGAAGAAAACAATTTCTTTTCTTCACTAGTTCAGCAACTACACTGAAAGAAAACCTTTTGAAGTCCACATAATAAAGTACACTTGCAAACATGCTTCCTTCCTTCACAATCTTCCTCCTATCCTCAGGTAATACTTAAGGACTTTATCTTCTACTCGTCTATCACATTTGCCTCTGCAAAACAAAGTGTGTTTTCTGCTTCTGACCTGGCTGCTCCCTCTCTGAGTATGTTTATAGCTCTGCAAAGACAAGGCTTTGGATGATGAGATGCAGGCATGAGATAGAGACAAGCAGTCTTTACCCACGCTGTCTGCTGCTACTTAAGCAGAGGGACTATAGCTTGATGGAGGTGACAAGAAGTCACGTGTCTTGCAGAGGGTTCATCTTATCTTACACCAAAGTTCATGCTGGAACTTGGGAGATAACATAAACAGTGTAGTACTTTAAGTAGCATTAATCTTTAATTTTTCTTTAAAAAAATAAACAAATAATTAAGAGCTGTTCAAAGGTTCATTATTCAGCTGCAAACTGGAAATATCTGTTTAGGAGTCTGTTTAGCAACTTAATAACAAGAAGACCTTCAGATCATGTCTTTTCCTTGTTAAACCCAGCATAATGCTTGTACAGTTTCACTGTACCTCATCCAAGCAATTGACACGGACATTCTTGCTGCCCAGTAGCCTCCCAGCCTCCTCGGTGTTTCCTTTAATTAAAAAACAGAACAAGACACAGAAAGAGAAAAACGTTGGGTGAGAAAGTGAATAAATTGAGAACTAAGAGGAAAAAAATATCAGTTCCATTCCTAATTAGAATCAAAATCTTTGTAATTAATCACTTGCAATGCAGATAGCCACCAATAAATCAATCACAGTTAGCGAAGAGGCTTAGAAACGAATAGTGTTCTGTTCTAGAAGCCAAAAGCCAAAAAGTCACAACATCAGAGCAGTCTGAGACTTTGCACTAGAAGTAAACATCAATTTCTTGTAAGCAGCACATTCAAGAATGGGACACTAATATGTCTGTTCATAACAGCAAAAGACCAATTTTGAGAAAGTACATTCTGTACTTTCACCTATTTTGGAGCAACTCATGTTTAAAAGAGCTAAATCCGCACAAAAGGAAAATATCCAATTTGAAAGACTTTTCTGATCTGAATAAACATGCTTTATAATTTACTCGCATCTCCTTTCCTGTTTAACTTTGAAATAAGCAACACTCCATCTTCCATGTCCATGGAAGTGGAAGGAAGATGCTATAGCTAATATAGAGGTGGAAAGGACATGGACTGAAGCAGCTTGATCATTGACATTTCAAAAAATCGCCAAATGCATAAGCAGACTAAGCCTGGAGAAAAAAATCTGGGCACAGAAAAATAACTTTATATTTTTCAATTTGCAACAAGAATCCTTCCATTTAACACAAGATCCTAATTTTATACACAGGCTTTGTGTTTACCTTCATTAAATCACAAGGAGATGCTCTTCTAGCAAACTTTCAGCAAAGCACCTCTTCCAACTGCAGTTTGGATTGTTTTATTTCAAGAAAAACCCCATTATAAATACCAGAAACAGTATTTTTCATAAAGTTTTTGGTGTCACTTAATGATACAAAACAGATTTTTTTACCCTTTAAAAAATATTTTGGGAAAAAAACAGTCACTTTGAATCACATCACACACTTGAGAGCCCCAAAGAAAAACACTGACTGACAGTTAGGACACTGCCAACTGGCCTACTGCCCCAAACAGATCTGTATTTTAAATGTGAGAGCTTGTCTGGACCTAGAATAGTTTTCTGAAGACTATCTCAGCAAAAGAACAAACATCAGAAAGAGTAGTCTTCAAGTTGATTGGACACGGCTGGGTGACAGGTTGGACTGGATGATCTTGCAGGTCTCTTCCAACCTGGTTGATTCTATGATTCTAAGGGGTGAACTTCAGCATAAATTTTAACACAAGTAAAGCAAAGCAAAAATGCATTTTCAATTCAAATTCCTGTACAATAAAGCACTGAAGAATTTCCAAATAAGACACTACACCAATGGAAGTGAGACTTGGCTAAAGCTTAAAGTTGGAGGCAGGGTCTGCATAATGATGCTGTGGTAGAAGTCTAAGGGACAAGAGGGAGAAGCTTACAAAAAAAAAAAGCTTCAGACTGGATACGGTGTTCAAGAGCCTGGATGAGGCACTTAGTGCTATGGTCTAGCTGACTGGATAGGGCTGGGTGACAGGTTGGACTGGATGATCTTGGAGGTCTCTTCCAACCTGACTGATTCTATTCTATTCTATTTCCACTATGCATCCAGTCAGGAAGCAAAACAGGTTGTCCAGAGACACTGCTACCTTCATCCTTAGAGGTTTTCAAGGCCTGATAGGATAAAGCCCTGAGCAATCTTTTTACCTCACAGCTGACCTCCTTTGAGCAGAAGCTTGGCCTAGAGAACTCCTGAGGTCCTTTCCAACCTGAATTATCCCATGACCCTAATCGGAAGCATTAGGTAAGTTAGATAGAGGTGTCTAATTGAAGTGAGTCAAACAGATTCTGACCCACAATAAATTTCTTGCTGACTGTCGCATGCTTTTGTGTTTGACACACAGGAACGTTTTAAGGTAATAGAGAATGAAGCCCCAAAACTATACACAGAATTCTATACAGGTTCAAACTGCTTCCAAACTACATGTAGAAATGCATGGAGCACATCAGGCATTTTCAGTTTACCTCTAACAAACACTACTCACCATTTTCAAATACCATTTGAAGTATAACCACTTAGACGAGGCTGTGAAATCGGCACTGGTGGACCATGAAACCTAATTGTTACAAGCGTTAAAGCCCCTCAGCAATAAGCATATGCACCACGCAACGTGGTGAAACTACACCTTACATAAACTGCAAAATAAAACCACGGAATGGATATGAGCTGCACAGTATCTGGACAAGCTCAAGTTCTGCTCATTTAAGAGCATCCTGTCTGCAATGACATCCTGCTCTGGCAGAAGCATTGTAACAGTCTATAAAGAACTGGATAATCCCCAAGAAAACATTTTTTCTGCAGAGTACAGCAACACAAGCAGTGAGATAAATGTCAGTGTCGATTATTAATATAAATACGCATAGGAAGGATGTAAGCTTTCTTTGGCAGAATTAAACCCTCAGAGTTGGGCCTCCTCAGCCCGAACTGTGTAGCAACGCGCACACCTCCACGCCTGGCAAGCAGCCCCCTCGGGTGTCACAGGCCGGGCCCACATAGGGCCGCAGCGAGAGAAGCACACACTCGCTCCCAGAGTAACAGCCACGTTCCCTTTACGGGAAAGTGTCCGCCGCTGGAGCCGAGGCGACAGCACGGCGAGTAACGGCCGACAGAGCTCCCGCCGTAGGGCCGCAGCCTGCTCTGTCGCCACCGGCCCGTCGGATCGACACAACACGGCCCAGCCGGCGGCAGGAGAGAGCACAACGCTGCACACCCTCCGTCAAGAGCTGTGCCGGCGACAAGAAGGTGAAGGTGCCAGGGCCAGGCCCGCCGGAGCAGCACTACCGCCCACAGCCGCCGAGGGGCGAGGGCCAGGCCGGGCTCACCTGCGGCGATCACTCCCAGTAAATCCTTCTCCTCCGGGCTCAGGTCACCTTTCCTTGGGGGAGCCATCACGCCCCCCTGCCTCCCTTAAACGGTAAGGCGAACTTGGGAAGGTACCTCCCGACGAAACAAGCTCAGCCCGGCTGCGGCGACAGCCCAGACCTGAGAGCGCCGCCCAGGCACCCCCTCCCCGCAGCGAGCCCAGCAGCACCCACCCCCACCCAGCTCCTCATGGCAACTTCCTCCCTCTGCTCCGCCCTGCCGGGGCTGGGGGCAGGATAAACCATTCCTGTCCAAGCGTGGGGGAATTGTGTGCCGGCTGTCCCGCTTCGCCGCTTTTCCAGCTCGGCGCTGCCGCAGAAAAAGAGATCCTTTCTCCCTTGCCTTTTCTTTGAAGTAAGGAAATAGATTTTGGTTTCCTTTCCCCCCTGTTTTCTGACTTCCCTGCGGCTCCTCCTCCGTGCGCCCCCGGGGAGGTGCTAGGATTGGTGCGGCTGGGCGGAGGAGGCGGCCGTAGGGGCGCCCGTGTGTCAATGTGTCCGTCCTTCACTCCTCCATTGTTTGCTGCTGCCTTCGTCGCTGCTGTCGCGCTTGTCCTCAACTCACCGGACCGCGCATCCACCCGACAGGTGCGGCAGGCGAGCAGGCGTCTCTCACGGCCGGGCCACTTCGCCCCGCGGAGAGCGCGGCCGCTGCCGGGCCGATGCGGCCCCCCAGAGGGGCTGCCCTGGCGGGCGGCATCCGTGGGCTGCTGCGGGGCAGCTTCGGGCGGGCGAGGCGCGGGGCCTTGTGTGCGGCGGCCATCGCGGGTCCGGGCATGAGATATCCACTGAGGTAGTCAGCGCCTGGAAATGCCGCCGTGCGCTGGTTTGCGTTCCACGGCCACCCTCGCCTTCCCGACCGCTGCGTTAGCTGCGGGCGAGGGGAGTCCGTCTGAAGCCCCGAGGTTCCCGGAACGGGCGGCTGTGCGGTGCGGACTGGCACCCGGGACTGGCTATCCTTGGTGCTCCGCGGCCCGTGCTTTCGCGGGGGCTGCTTTCTTGCCTTTTTATGCCATCGGTTTGTAGGGTGGGTTTTTGGTAGGCAGGAAAAGCTGTTCGGTTACGGGGACCGAATAAAGCCCTGTTTGTGTCACGGCGTTGTGTATGCGAAAGGAAGCAGACTTTGATGGATTGGGAAGGGAAATAGCGCATTCAGAGTGTTGAGAGCGGTGCCTTTTGTTAGCGCCTTTCTAAAATTAAACCATTGGTGGTAAAAATTATCTTTGTTACGGATCCAACTTTCCACTCCTCCGGCTGAAGCTCTGTAGGCACGGGAGGTGATCCCACAGATCCCCAGCAAGGAACGGAGACGGAGGTTTAACATCCTTGATTTCTGCATGTGTTTGTACGGGAAGGAAAAGCAGAGCCATAGCACTTGCTGCTGTTTACTTTCCTTTGTCTTGCTCTTCAGTGCTGTGTTTTGTGTTTAAAGGAAGCTGGTTTTCCCCGTAACTGACTTTAGAAGGCGTAGCTTTATTAGCAAGCAGATTTCTTTTTCTTTGCTTAGTACTTGCAGGTACTGGAATCGCTGTCTCTCATACTAGACTTAGTCTCTAGTTTCACTATTGTCGATTTCATGACTGACTTCCAGGAATGGTGAAGTCCTGTTTTTTTGCTTCCTGGGTAGTAGAAGGCTGCATTCCACGAATGTAGGATATCTTCAGAACTTTTTGAGTACAAACCCAAATCGTGATATGACTTTATTTTAATAAAAGAGCAAACTCTGTGCCTTTTCCTGATGTTAAACAATCATGGAAATACAGAGTTTGCACCACAGTGTAGTTTTACTTGAGTCAACAAATGTAAACTAGAGAAATTGCTTTGGACTTCAGGTTTTGTTAACGGATTCCATTGACTTTTTTTTTTTGGTGGAGAAACCAAAAACGTTTCGTAGGAAATGCCCTCAAGAAAAGTGGGGTTTAATATTCTGCTCCAGAAAGATACCTCCATATAGCACTGACAAAAGTCTGTCACTGGCTTAACCATGAAGGCTGAAATTGGGGTTTAAGTGGCCTTTTGTTGGTTCACTGCAGGGTGTGAATTTTTCCTGCTGTGAACAAATTTTCTGATATTATAATATGCTGATAATCCCTGTGGCACTATTAAATAACAAGAGGCTACAAGCTTCTTTTCATAGTCAAAAAAACCTGTCGGGCATCCAGTGTAAAAAAGTATGCATATTACATTCCTTTTTTTTTTTTCCAATGTGAGAATGTCAGTACTGTTGCTGCATCCTAGTTCACAGAGTGAACAGCCAAACAGTTTTTCCTTGGCAGCCTCACTGGAGCTCGGTTGGTGACTAAGGCTGCGCGAGTGCTCCATCTGCAAGGGTAATGAAATACTTGAACACTAGCTAAAAATGTTTCTTACTCTTGTCTATGAAAGTCTTATCTGTGACCTTCAGTCCTTTAGTGTGTGGTTGCCTCACAGGCTTTGGTTTATTCGTTGTGAGATTGTTATGAGGTAATGCAGTAGTGTTGCCTCCATTTTATGTATGGAACTGAAGGATGGAGGCAGCAAGTGATTTTTTCCAAAGCAGTTTAGGGAGCCTGTGTCAGGGCAGGGAATCTGAAAATGTAGGTTCTGCACCTTTGTGTCTTGTCCTTTAATGCATTTTCTTTTATCTACTGTTTGTTTCACGTGATTAATTTGTGGGTATTGCTGTATGATAATTAGTAATCTAAGTTTGGGACATTAGAGAGAAGGAAATGTTTACTTCACTGTGACTCAATATATTGTTTAGATCTCAAGTTATAAGTATTACATATTAAAAAAGACCTTATTTGCTCATCAAGTGATACCTCTTGTGCTTTTGATTGATGAAGCAGGTACCAGAAGGTACCATTCTTCCCTTGGTGGTTCTAGTGTGAGTAGGTGTGCTTGTGGGAATTCATGATAGCTATTGTAATGGATGTGTAGGTGGTCGTAAACTTACCTGATATTTTCTCCGGTTGTTGAGAGCAATATGTGTGCAAGAAAATAACAAGGATTTCTTCAGTTGAGTAACACTGACTTTAGATGAGTGTAAAAATAAAGTGAGCTGCTTCCTGGGTCAAGCTGGGAAGGGGAGAAGATAGTGCCTTATGCCTTAGAGACTGCAACGTGAAACTCTCAGTATGGAAGAGAGGAAAAGGAAATGCTGAACTGGTTTCAAGCTGTTTTCTTTCAAATGAGTAACCTTTACTTATGTCTCTGAGGCTTGCTTGAACTATGGCAATGTACTCTGCTAATGGCAGCATAGCTCAAAGATCCTGTAGCCTCTTTCTGTGTCTAAGCTTGGCACCATCAGAAGTGGGGTCTGATCCACTACATTTTTGCTAAAGAAAATGGAATCAGCAAAAGAAGTATTGATTTTCCTATGACATATTGTCCTGGCTCCCAGCTAAGGACTTCCTCAGCAAAAAGTGGTGTCTTTGTATTTAGCTTTTTATTTGGTAGGCTGCAGTGGGTGTTTTGAATTTATGTAAATTTTGGGTCTGCAGCACCCTGTAATTATAACTTCCATAGCTCATTAAAAAAAAAAAGCCCCAAACCCCCTCTTCTAATTTGCTTTTGAATTTGCTATTTCATGGTTTCATCTGACTCCCCACCCTCAGCCTCCAGTGCCTGTTTTAAGAGAAAATGGGGTGGTTTTTTTGTAGGCATAAAAGCCTCACTGTGCCTTCATGCTTCTACGGTCCTGTGTTATTCCCCCTGTTGCTGTCTCTGCCAGGCTGAAATCTTAGGTCTGTTTAGTGATTCCTATATAGCAGCCATTTCATATGGCTCTACAGTGTATTTTGGTAAAATGTGCTTTTTGTCAAATTCAAGAATTCTTATGTTGGTGTTGCACATAAGGCCATGGGCTGTCACATCTGTCTGTCTTGCTGTCTGAGCCTGCAGACAAAGTAATTCTGGTATCACTGGTGTATTAAATGCCACCTGTGAACTGCTCTGTTGCTGTAAGATTGTGGATTTTTTTTTTTTTTCTGATGCTGTTTCTTTCTCCATGTTACCCATTTTTGATTAAATATTAGTTCTCTCCTAGACACAGCAGTATGTGCTTGTTAATTTAATATAGTAGTTATCTGTT
Organism: Tricholaema leucomelas; assembly: GCA_013400475.1. Lineage (NCBI taxonomy): Eukaryota > Metazoa > Chordata > Aves > Piciformes > Lybiidae > Tricholaema lacrymosa > Tricholaema leucomelas. The sequence goes on from WAAF01012085.1 coordinate 831,621, forward strand.
CAAAGATAACTAAAATACTTGAGAAGCACTCAGAGGTTACACTGGCGTATGAAAGGAAAAATGTTAGATTGAGGAAAATCTATTGCTTCTCCCTAGAGAGAAGTCTGTGGAAAGCAGTAATATTCTAACCAAGCCTGAAAACCCTTGTGACCTTCTTGTAACATACTTCTTAAATCTAGCTGCAGATCTTGCAAGAGACTGCAAAAGTCAAAAGCTATTCCAAAACAAAAAGCAAAATAAAGAGTCCATTGACTGAGGGAATAGGTACAATGGTGTGCTGGCCATATTTATAGCACCACAGTGCTCCTCAAGATTTTATATGCTGTAAAGCTGGGAGCAGAATGAAACATGAGAGCTTCAGGGTTTAACAGCTTTGGTGTTGTATGAAGTGTGGTGGTATAGCGCAGGCACAATAAAGGGAAGTCATGCGTTTGTGGCATATGGGTAGTAAACCTTCCAACTTGGATCACAGTTTTGCGGTGGGGTTGGGTAGGTACAAGTGGCAGCTTGCGTAGATCAGATTCCAAGTCTAGGATGTGCCTGGTGCGTGCTTCCTAGGCAAAGGGAAAGTAAGAGGTAAGCTGGTCATGAGCCAGTACAGAAGCTGAAGCCTGGGTAATGGCCGATAAACATGGTGAAAGCTTTATTTTTTTAATGGTTGTTGTCCACTCCTATCCCCACTCCATCTTTAGATGTGCTTTTATCACTAAGTATGTTTTAAGGTAGTAAATAAAAATCCTCACATTTGCCATATAAAAATTGAATAATCTTTTGCTAAGATCTGACTTATGGAGAAACCAGAATATACGAAAATAGTTACAGGAAGTAAAGCAGTAGTAATTCCTGCTGTAGTAGGGACTTTGAGAGCTGTTAGTTGCTATGCATTTAAGCTTTTGAAATTACAAATGTGTTTTTTCCTGGCACAGAAACTGTAGAGTTTTTTGTAGAGTACTTCATACTCAGGCATGTTTTGGAGTCTTGTATGAGGAGCTGCTCTGCAAAATTGGAGTTATTCTTGCGTCAGATGGAGAAGATTTGTATGGAGATCGCTTGCAGCTATTGCAAACTCATAGTAGTGGAAAAAGATTATTGCTTTTAGTCAGCTTGTAAGAGGGATGGATTACCTCTGGTGAGAATTAGATCTGAGTACAGACAGGTCAGGCAAGGAAAATGCTAGACATTGTCTGGAACAAGGAGGTTGGTCAGGGACACAGGAAGGAAGCATCTTCTGTGATGTCTTGAATCCTAGCGAGTTACACCCTTCTACAACTCCTTCAGCTATTGAAGGCAGAACAATTAAATATGGCTTTGGGGTTGTGCTTCATTGTAATAACCACTATTTGATGTGTTTTCCTTACATGTGTTTTCATGCAGGAAAAAAATCTAAGCAATTCAACAGTTTGTAGCTTCATTTTTAGTTGTTGTTTTTTTTTTTTCTGTAATGAAAATGCTCTACTTCTCCAGAAATGTTTTTAGGAAGGACAATTGGTTCAGTGCATTCAGGTTACACATTAGCAGTTTTTCTTCTGATAAGGGGCAGGAGTGGAATCTTATGAAAGTGTCACTAAGCATTAGCAGGTACAGGGCTTGGCATTTATTTTCACAACTATTTCATGCCTTGAGCAATAGAAATCTGGAAAAAACAAGCATGTTACTTACTTTAAATACTCAAGAAGTGAACCCCTTAGAAAGAGGAGGGGATGGCAGGTTTCTTTTCAATCTACAACCTGATCTGTATATGCTAACATTGGTATGAACATGGCTAGAGGCTTGTGGTGGATTTGTCACATGTGTCTGCACTTCTCTGAGTTAAGTCCTGTGGCTTGTGCTGTGAAATTTCATCTCTTTAGGTCTGCTTTGACTATATTATCTTAATGCATGATTTGGTGTGACTGAGACCTGAGGATCCCCAAACCATCAGCCAGTGCTGTGGAAACTTGGTGTTGTGCTGTCGAATCCCATATTCTGTCTGTGTTTTGTCCTCGCGTTTTGTGGCAAGAAGAGGCCCCAGTCAGCATGTCCCCAGGGCCACCTGAATCCTTACTGCTCTGCCCTTGAGATTCATCATCGTAGCACATCAGTCTCCCTTCCTAGCACAGGGATGTGCCTGTTTCTCCTCTGCTCAAGTACGTGGATGAGGTCTCTTGGCAGTTTTGGCGTTTGGCTGTGTTTTGCAGAACATTATTAGAAGACTTTTCCTTGACTTAGAGAAAGGAAAATGTAATTTACTTTTTCAGAGGAGCCAAAGAAAGGGTTCTGTATTTTCAAATGTTACATTCCTTTTAATGTTTACTGGTGTAAGCTGAGAAGTGCCTTCTTCCCAGTGCATCCTGCTATCAGTATGCTGTTGTGCTGCCATAATGCTCAGTCATGAGAGTGGCCTACACTGCTGAATCACAAGGCATTGGACTCTTAGGTCTTTCCTGTGGTGAAGTTACATGACTCTTGAACTTTTGTCTGTAAGACGTGGTCCACACCTCCCTTCAGCCAAAGCCTCTCATGGGTAGCCTGTTTGATGCTGGGATTAGTTCAGTAGCATAATGCCCTCCCTGAGTGGTTTGTTTCCTGGGTTATAGGGAAGCTGATTCTTTACCCGTTTTCCTTCCTCTTGTCAGTTTAAACAGTTGTTGACCTTTTCGGTATGACTTAGTAGCTGCTGCAAAAGCAGTGTTAGTGTGGTATGAGGAGACAACATAAAAAAATCTTTTGAAGCTGAGAGCAAGATGTCCATACTGGGGAAAAGGGCACTGTCTTCCTAAAGCAGACTACAATGTTCCCCATTTATCCTTTTCTGTATCCTTGTTACTTTTCTTTTTTTTTTTTTTTGTAATCTCAGTGTAAATTACTCCATTCCAGTTAACAACTGGCCTGTTGGATTACTGAATAGCTACCTTAATTAGTGTTCTCAACAATTTATTAATCAAGGTTGATATCTACGTATTTCTAATTGGAAATATCAGCTCTAGTTTTGCAGCATCATCAAGAAGAGAGGAAAAATGCCACCTGTTGCAAAGGCCCTCATTGAGAGTTACATTGAGTAGATTTTTTTTTTAAGTTGAAATTGGCATTTCTGCTACCTTTATGTTTTCCATTAGCAGAGAACCTATGCCAGATTTCCTAGTTCTTCAACTTCATAGAGCATGTCAAAGCAGGCAGAGGAACATTCAAGATGCAGATGTGTTGTTCTGCATGGTTTTCAACAGTCAGCTTATTGACCTTTAGAATTTGGATGTATCCATAACTGAAGTGATTCATGTTTTGGGGTTTAACATCGGTTCACTTCTTTAAAAGAAAGAAAATAGTTTAAAACCAGTAACTGCTTTTTTTTGTCTGTTGAAGAGCTTCTCGTTCTTTCAAAAGGACAGGAGATGTAACCCTGAAAGGTATGTGCCTCTTCTTTTGCTTAAAGTTAATGCAGAGTTCTTTTCTAGGCCCCACAATCAAGAGCTCTAGGTTAGCTGGTACGTCTTTATAAGTCCCCAGAGGAAGCAGCCAAGCCTTTCATTGTTTCCCAGTCCCCCAAAAAAACCCCAATGCAAACCACCCTCTTTCAGTTCTCTCACTAGTATATCTTTTAAATTTGTCACATCTTTCATCCTCGTAAGAAATGAGTTGAGGAAATCCAGTGTAGCTTTTATGAGAGTTATAACTCTTCTGTATGTATATATGTGTGCATACACCAACAGATATATATCCTGTGGAACCTTTATGAGTTATCTGCAGAAGTAGGTTGCTGGTATTGGTCTTTCCAGCGTGTGAACAATGATGCTGTAAACAAAACAAAAAATAGATTTATCTATTAATAGTGTCAAATATTGTGCTGAGCTGACATTGATACAGCTCATACAACTGCCAAGCAGATGTCTGCTTTTTCTGCTGAAGGAAGCCAGGCTGGCTGCCCTAGAGATGCTTTTTGCTCTTTTAAAAAGATACTCAACATTTGCTACTTTGAAATCAATAACTCCTGCAGTAATGCTTTGCTTCAGAAACTGGGTTGAGTGTGGGTGGGTGGTTGTGGTGTGGCACTGAGCCTGTTCTCTCAGCGTATTTGTGGAGTACTGGATTTTGTAACTTCTCAGCCAACAATGGAAATTCTGTGAATCATTTCAGAAAAATAAACAAGCAGATCTAGTGAATTAACTGTAGAACTGAATAGTATACCACCAGTAATTGTCCTATTGTCAGCTTTGGGTGTGTAATTCAACTCTTAACTCTGGTTGAGATGTTTCTTAGGTGTTACTGAGCTATAGACTTTAAAACAGACTGTGCCAGTCTGTAGGTGGGAATTTTTGTTGTAGAAGCTGATAGAGGAAGCTTGTAGTTCAAATATGTCAAAAATGCCTAAAGCTGAATCTATGAAGCTGTTCACAAGAGACTGTCTTAAGATCTCACCCGAAGATGGGCAAGAGGACGATTTTAGATAAACTGCTTTCTAGAAATGCTTACCTTTCTCCATGGATGTTGAAAAGAGGGGAGGATCACAGGGTCAGGCTTAGGTGTCTCTTGTCATTAAACTCAGGTCAAGTGCACTTCATTTTGGAGTTCCAAGAGCTAGCTGTTCAACCAGTATCCACTTTTCCTGACTGTAGCTTAGCCGATTGCCTCCCAAAATAAAGTAGGGATCCTTACAACCAGTGGCACCAAATGAGTGCTTTTGCCTTTAACTGAGCTGATGAACACCTCCATTTTAGCAGTTCCTGAAGTGCCTTGTGCCTGTGTGCTGAAAGTGTGCCAGTGCAACTGCCCCTGGGTGAGTTTTGCTCTCTCCATGATGGAGTGGGTTGAAATACTGCATACCTGCTCTGGTGTACATCTGGATGAAACAGATGTGTATTCCTCAATAAAGTCTACCATAATTTTTGGTAGTTTGGTAATGTATTCTACCAATACATTTTTGGTGTGACTATGCTGTTAGCATATGATGCTAACACTGGAAAATAGATAGAAATTAGTGAAGCAACAGGCTAATTTATTCCAGCTTGGGTGGTTTATACTGCTGCTTTATCTGAGTTCCTTCCATGACAACATTTCTTAGTTCTGAGATTCTGGCCACCTGTGTAGATAAATATATTTTAGAGAACTGAATTTTCATCTGATTGCAATTTTGACCAAAATTGCTTACAAATATATCTTTCTGATGAGCAACACTGTTTGCATTCATAGCATTCATAATAGCAGTTGCTTGCAATGCTGTATTTATAGATGAAACTGAATTATTCTTGTTAATTTGATGGGCTTTAAAGTCTTTTGAATCTGGATTGCCAGCAAAGACACATTCTTGGCTTTATGCAATTATATTTTCAGATAAGTGGTGCATTCTTCTTAAAAGAAGCAAAAATTACTCCTACAAAATTAGTAACAGAACACACTGACCCAGGTCAGTCGTTTTGGAATCATTGTTTACTTCACTTCCTCACCTGGTCTTAAGAGGATTGACACTCAGCTCTCAGTGCTGTTTTCATAGTAAACCTAAGTGGACTATGCTGTCATGGGTGGGTTATGCTTGTCCTGTGCATCTGTGGATTTAAGAGACAGCCTTTCTGGAGGTAGAGAGTGAGAAGGAGCTGTGTGGGTTACATGATGACTAAGTTACCTGACCATAAAGCTTGGCTCACTGGGAGAAATTTGCCTTTGGTCTAGAGTTTGGTGTATGAAAGCAGCCTGCAGAGTTGTGTAGGTGTCAAAAAAGGCAAATCCACAAAGGCAAAAGCAACACCTTCTCCCCACCCCTCCCCTGACAAAACAGGGAGAAGGAAGGAAAAGGTTGTGTTGGAAAAATGTAGGTAGATGGGAGTGCTACATTTCTTTCTTGTCATACTTAACAGCAATTTTCAGCTTTGAAATATCATCACTATATTTAATGTCCCATAGTGGACTCTTCCATGAATTCATCTAAGAGCTTTCAGGCTTCTGCACAGAGGTGAAGAGATGCCATCCTACCAGTGCTCTCAATCTTACTTCAGAAAGGCAAGTGTGTGCTGCTTCTCTCGAGTGGTAGTCTGCAGTAGCTATTTTTCTGACTCACCCAGGATAATAACTGATTGTGTAGGCACCTGTGCTAGTAGCACTGGCTACTTTTATCCCACGTTCCCAAGAATTTGTTCACCAAAACTCATATGTTCTGTCAAAATGTTTAACTTCTTCTGAGGAGGAGGGGACTGCTTTTGGGATGCAGGGTGATAGAAATCAGTTATGGCCTCCCTTTCCATCCAAGTGAATGCTGCTAACAGCATAACCAGTATTAGCTGGTGTGTTTGGAATAACTGGCATGGTGCAGAGCTTTGTGCCTTTCCACTGCTGGCTCTTTGTGCCACCTTTTTTTTTAGTCAGAAATATCAGAATTCAAGTATCTGGAAGCTGATTCACTTTCCTCCCATGTGTTAACTTATGAGCTCCTTTCTCTTGCACATGCTGTGAAGAAATAATTAGGGAGTTCTAAGTTAAAACTTGCTTTTCTGCTTACAGCAGTTGTTGTTCCATTATAGCCAAGGCCTTTGCTGCTTGCAAGTGCGTAGGAAGTGCTGGCTATTAATACATCCCTCCTCAGATTACTGTTCTTAGTTCATGAAATAATAAACTGTTACCAACTGTGGGGCATTGCTTTCTGGAGAATGCACACTTCATATGATCTGTTTTTTTAAATTATGGTCTTTTGGCTTAGCCCTTTTAATTTTGAAGACAGTTTATGAGTTTTGAGAAGCTGCATCATTGTATCCTGGAGACAACTGGCGACCTGTGCTTTTGCTGCTGCTGCTGCTCAGGGCTTTGAGGTATCAAGAAAAATGGCAGCAGGACATCTTTGGATTTTGTTGTTGTGGTATTTGAATTGTACGAGTAGGGTCAACAATGTGAAAACTTTCAGTGGGCTGATAGGTTTAAAAAAAAAGAGAAACAGAGTAGACTGTGAACAGAGGAATGGTGCACTACATGTTAAAGCCGCTCTTCCTGCACTGGCCTTCGGTACTGAGCTGGTTTGTATTGTGTTTGACGTTGCTAGGAATTGCTGGTAAAGGTTCTTAACACATTTTCTTTCATATACTTGCATTTATTGGCTTACCGAAGACCTGGTTCAGGGGACGCTATAAAGTATGTCCATTAACAACTTCTTCCAAGTGTACTGTGAGCAGTGGCTGGTACAGCTGTCTCTGCCAAACATTAATGAAGGATTGAGCTAAATTGCAGCAGTACCTTTAAAATGTTATACTTTTTTGAGGCATAGGAAGTTTCATGTAAACATGGGGAGGAATTTTTTCACTGTGAGGGTGATGGAACACTGGGACAGGCTGCCCAAGGGGGTTCTGGAGTCTTCATCTCTGGAGATACTCAAAACCCACCTGGATGTGTTCCTGTGTGATCTGGTGTAGGTGATCCTGCTCTGGCAGCGGGGTTGGACTGGATGATCTTTCGAGGTCCCTTCCAGCCCCTGACATGGATTCTGTGATTTCAGTTTCACCGTTTTTCTTTAGCAGTGTCATCTCTTACAGTGATTGAGATGCTTTTATTTTTCAGGATAAACAGTGTCCTTCTGAAGTCGAGTCTTGTAATTATAATATATGCACAGTCTATAGAAATTGGTGTCTTGTGTAAAAGAAAAAAGCCTTGCAGTCTTTGAAAGAGCCTTCTGCTCGTTTTCTAAGCTTACCTGACTCTGATCTCTGCTGATCCTTTTTATCCTCTTCTTCCATTAAGAGGTTTTCCTGCTGGCAAAGCAAGCAAGCTTGGCGTTGGATGACTAGCCATCAGCTTAAAATGAGTGTTAATTGGGCATGAACCGAGCTCTAGCAATACACCATCTCCATTATCTCAGGGTACTCCAGTTAGAAGCACAGCAACCTAAGAGAGCTCTCAACAGCGAGAAAAGCTCATACTAATACCCTGTCCTTGAAGAATTGTGTTAATTCCTCCTCTTAGCTGCTGAGAGAAACCTTGTTTGAAAACATGACTTTTATATGTGTCAACTCAAGTGTATGACGTTATTTTCTTGAGTTGTGTTTTCACCTGTCAATGGTCAAGAATTTTTTTTCTCCTTTTTCTCCTTGTTTCCACTGACTGCCATGAGTCATGCATTTTCCATATGGCTGCTGATTACCAGACACAAATCCCTTGCCCCAGTGGTTCACTTTACAGTGCTCTTGACCTTATGAAGTGCATCTGGAGTGCTTTGGGTGTGAGAGGCTTCTGTCTTCTTTTTATCTTATTGAGCTGAGCTGCCTCTGTAGAAATTTGTGGTTAGTGACCTAAAAAAGACCTGCTGTTCTGAAATGCACACGGTGAGCTGGGTCTCTAATACAGTGTACATGAATTGGTAGCAGTTGAGATGATGACTGTTTTTTCAAGAAACATCTTCCTATCCATCCCAGTTTAGCAATTGGGTGATGAGATTTATTGCACAAATGTTGAGTTTGTCTCCTCGTTTTTTGTCTGGGTTTGCTTACTTCTCAGCTGTGTAACTACTTGCACGTTACACAATTCTTGGCTGGAGAGTCTCACATGAGCACAAGGTTTTATTTTTTCATTAATGTGTGGTAAGTTTAATTTTCTTCTGGTATTTGTTTGTACTTACTGCAGAACAAAACCAATCCCACGTGTTTGATCTCTTTGTTTTCTCCCTCCCACTAGGCATACTAATAAAGGACAAGCACTTCTGTTGGAGTGGACATTCGCTCTTTATTGTGGAAAAACACTATTCTGTGATTAAAAAAAGAATAGAGAGAGAATTAAGTGTTTGAAGAGCTTCTGGGAGGCTCTTCAAGGAAAGACAGGGTGTTCAGTATGTCAAAAGCTTGCTATGACACTGTCTTAGGATACTACATGTGATAGCCACTGATAACTAAGGGCGTGCTTCCAAGTGTGGAATCAAAGGTTGGGATCTCGTTGCTTTGTGTACTGGAATGTCATCAGCAAAATGAATCCATTATTTCACTCATAAGCATGTGGATTACCCATATCCTTTTTTTATTATTCATGTAAATGTTACAGTCAATCTCATGTTGTATTTGCCCTGCACATGCTTTAAGTGACTGCTTAGTTGTGGCACCGTGCCACTGAGGTTGTTAGTGCAGTAAAATCAGTGAGGAGGTTTTAACACGATGAGAGCTTGGCTCTGGCTTTACTGTTTGGAATGAGTGGGTCCTTTGGGATAAAGGTTTCAGACATTGTAATGCTGCTGGTGGCCTCTGGGCAAAATAACAGGATAAACCTACCAGTTGCCAGTTCTGCCCTTCCTGCTGGTTTTTACCGTGAGTGAAGTTACAGACCTCCAGGTTATTAGTCACTTCACAACAAAACGCAACTGTTTTACGACTGGGTAGGCAAGAGCCAAAACTTGGTGGTGAAACAGCACAGGTCAATCTGTGGAAAGAAAACCCAATGTGTCTCACTAAGTGCAGGGGCTTGGTCTTGTTGGATCCCAAGGTGTGGAATGAAGGAGAGAGGAAAAGTGGCTTCTTAGCTCTGCTCTGCTCGTATTCACAGCACTTGAGACCCTGGGAAGCAGCAAATAGAGCTGCTTATTTCTTTACTTTTCACCAGTATCAAAGTAAGCTTTATCAGGAGGTAGTGAGCATCATTGCAGCTCTTCATGTTGCTGCCTAAGTCATCGTTCTGTCTTGGATGTGCAAATAAAGCACTTTCCCTTCAGGCTGACCAAACCTGGGAAACACCAGCAGCTGAGATGGATCTCATAGCCTTAGAGGGTGTGAAAACTGTTAAAGCAGAGAATGCTTCACAGCTGTCACAGCAGCAAATGCTGCAGCAACTGCTCAGGCTGCGTGACCAATGCACGTTGTGGTTGCTTTCCTCTCGCCACACCCGGCTGCTGGGAAGTGCCTATGGAAACGGAAGAGCTGCAAGAGTCCTTGCAAGTCTCAGTGTCTGGGTGGGAAGTGAGAAGCCTGAGGAGGAAATGCCAGTAATTGGTGATTGCATCCGCTCTGTCCTGTTGTTCTCTTATATTGCTCTGTTTCTCTGTACTGGTAATGATTTATGAGTTTTCCACCTACAGATTCTGTTGGGCTCATAATGTAGCTGCCCGGTGCCTTCCCAGGGAGCAGACAGCTGCTGGCTATGTGGTGACATGCTGCTTCTCCAGCAGTAGCGCAGGGGCAGCTCTTCCTCCATGCTGTTGAAATATGGGAATTGGCTTCTAATGTAACAGTTTGGCTTACTGCTGAAAGAAGAGGAAAGCTCTCTTTAGGTTTTCATGTGAAGCCTGGAACTGTGAGAGGATGAAAACACTTACCGTTGCTAACAATAAGGGATGACAAAGGCCCAAGAGAGATGTTTAATGTCCTGGGTATTCCACTTTCTGGGAGGAGAAAAAGATTGACCTTGGTAGTTTTTCCTTAATAGAAACTCTTCCCGTCTGTGCTTTTCTTTTATTTGACTTCGTGATGAGTGCTCCTGTCTTGCATGATGTCTGAGCAGGAGGAGGAGATGGAAATAATTCCTGCCAAGCATCTGTTCCTGTGAAAGCTGGTGGTGCTGTGTTGGTGGTGCTCTGGCAGCTCTCTTCAGCACCTTGTCAAATGCCACTGGGGCAAGTTCCCTCAGTACCACCAGCGGTGCCGCTGAAGCCCACTGGTGGACAGCCCAAAGGGTTGCCAGCTGCCCCTGTGGGCTCCTTCAGTTGTTACAGTGCTTTGTGTACACAGAGCCATAACATCTTGGTAGGGAGTTTCATTAAACAGTTGGTCGTCTTTTGATGTTCCCTGGCATTGATTTCCCTCTCTTCCTAACTAGGGCAGTGAAGTTTCACTGCTGTGAAGTAACTGTTCTTGAATTCATCACGAGCATCTTAATGTTGAAGAATCTCAGATGATTCTGAGATTTTGGTTGAAAGAAGTGTAAAATGATGCTTAGAAAAACAGTATGGTTTTGGATAAAGGTTTTCAGTATTTTTATATTTATTTTCTTCTTTCAAGTCAATCAGTATGCTTCCAATAACACACATGACCAGTATTTTAACTTGGTAGAAACTTCAGCCTTATTAAGGCTTTAAATAATTTAGGAGTTAATCATCATGAGAATTTCCCTGTGGTGTGGATAAAAGACTGCATTTTTCTAACTTGTTAAGCAAGTTCAAACTTGCTGAAGCTCTGAAGTAACTTTTGCTTCGACTGTTGTTGATTGAATTATTAATTAATGTTTGGTTTATTAATTAAATCTGTTATGGCTTTTATTAATGGTGTGAAAAGGACTGGTCAATTATAGAAACTCATTATCATATATGTCTATAGATGTCTACAATTGTAGATGTCCCTCAGTTTTAACTGTTCTGCATGTAAATGAGAAGCAGCTGTAGAGGAAGCTGAAGTTGTGCACTTCCAAGGGTTTGGGGAGAATGTACAAACTCAACTTGCACATCTTTAAGATATGAATGTTCTGTAGAAGCCTGTGTACAAAAATGGGAGTGGAATTTGGGAAAATGTTTTCAGTTATGCATTTATTTATTTATTTTCTGGTTAATTTTGTCGCTGGGAGTTAGGTGTCAGCAGGCTTAGACTTATTGAGCTTTGTATGGAAAATGAGCCCAATCTGGAGTGTAGTACCTGGTTCTGTACTGCTTTCTGACATCTGCTTGAGGCAGCTCAGCCCAGCTTCTGATTTACTTGCTTATTATTAAGTACTTGGGTGTGGAATTTGAACACGAATGTTTGCCTAGATGCTTTCTGGATCCTAAAGGGAGAATCAAGAGTAAAGCATCTATTGCTGAGCCTGTCCTATCTTCTCAAATGTTGGAGCAGGCTGCCCAGGGAAGTTGTGTAGTCACCATCTGTGGAGGTATTTTAAAGATATGTGGATGTGGTGCTTGGGGACATGGTGTAGTTGTAGTGTCCCAGCAGTAGTGGTGGGATTGCAAGCTCTAGGCGAGTGGTAGCCGTTGATGATCTCAAAGATCTTTTCCAACTTCATAATTTCCATAATTCTTTGATTCTGTAGAAAAGTTGAATCTGTGAGTGTGCTAAGGAGCTATCATTTCCGCTTTTCTTGCTCTCTTTCCTGGTGGCAATTTGTATGAATCGTGGAGGATGTTGAGCTACAAGTTACAAGTTCGACTGGTGGTTTAAGTTGTTACTTCATTCCTATGTGTGCCTACCCTCAAGGTCTTTATTCCTCTGAAACCTTATGACTTCTGTAGCTTGCATTTCAAAGTTTGCCTTTGACCTACCCATGTCCTGCAGCTTTCAAATTGGACAATATAAATAATAGTTCAAGGTCTTTTATGATTTCAAGGCTTTATAGCTGTGTAACACCCAAGAGGCAGATTGCACTGCAATGCAATCAGATGTGCTGTGCAAGATTATATGCTGCCACCCTAAATTTACGGCTTCCAACCATCACCTGTGTGCTGGTTTTGGTGCATACTTGATTGAAAAAAATACAGTAAATGGTTTTTGTGGTGTCAGCAGCACTTTAAAATATCACCTGCACTAGCTGGTGTCATTGTAGTGTAGATATATTCTGGGCTGTCCTATAGATCCTTGGGATGGTTTTGTGCAGGCTCATGCCACAGTTTCTTGAAGAAAGTGTTTTTGCTTCTCCTTGGCCAGTGCTTGAGGGAAGTGTCTTAGCCTGACCCTCACTCCAGCAGATGAGTGCAGTGTATTTAAAGCTAAATATAGAAGAAGGCCGGTCCTGTGTTGCTGCTTATTACTCAAGATTCTCTCCTCTTACACTGAACCTGTAGTCATTAAATCTGCCATGAGTGGAGAGTCCTCCTTTACCTGCTTTAAATAAAAAAGCCCAAGCCCCCAACAACCAAAAAAACCCAATCAAACAAAAAAAATCTTGTTCCCAGATGTCTTAAAGGACATATTTTGTATTCATAAGGAGCAGTTTTAAGATCTGATAGTCAAGCTTCAAGGTGTGTACCACTCCCCTTGCAGTCCAAAAAGACTGCATCAAAGGAAATGAGAAGTCTAGTGCTAGAAAATGACCATATGTATCTATATCTTTTATAGCACATGGGAAACCATACCAGTATGGCTAGGTTGAGGGTCAAGTGTCATTAATTTCATTGCCTCTCAGGTTCCTGGATGTTTGTTATTGATCCCAGCCTAGTGGCATGTTTGTGCTCGGAAAGAGGACAAGTGGATCGATTCTTACCTGCTGTGTGGCATGCGTGACGCTTTCTTTCCGAACCTCATGGACTGTTTCTGCAGTCTATTAAAATGAACATTTTCAGTACCAGAGCAAGGTGTAAAGTATTGGGGTCAAGCATAAAACCAGTCAAAGATACCTAGGTGAATATTGTGTAATATAAATTGCTCAAACGCTGGAGGTCAAAAAGACAAACCAGATAAACATGTCAAATCTGTCTGGTCACTGGCTGGAGGCTGGGCTGTTGCTTATCCCTGTTGACTGCTAGATTAACTGCCTAATTAACTTCTAAAGCACCTCCTGTTCCTCTGCCACCAGACAGCTAAGTGAAGGAAAGAGACCTTTGAGCTCTGCTGTGAAGGAAGGCTTGGATCCTACAGTGCTTTAAAAGGTCGCCTGACATCATGGTTTGCCATATTTAAGTCTCTTTGAAGATGTACAAATATTTTTTCCCCCGAAGGCTATTCAATGTTGCAGTTGTTTCAAAATGCTCCTCAGTCTCTTAAAAGTATAAATCTCGGTGATGAATGGGAACCTCTCAGTTTAAATGCTTTTCATCTTTGTGTTTTTAATGACTCTCAGAAAGAAAAAGCAGTCTTGACTCTGGACCTCATTGACTATTTCCAGTGCATGTGGGTGGTTTTTTGACTGTGGAAAGTGGTAGACCAAGCAGTGACTTGCCAAGTTAAACATTTGAAACGCTGCAAAAATGGTTAACTAATGGTTCTGAAAGTAGAAGAGGCAGCCTGGTGAATGGGAGCATGTTGTTTAGCTGGGGGATTAACAGAGATATTAAATGAACTGTCAAGGGTAGATAGAGCATTACTTGGATTGTAACTTGTGATCGATGACACCTTTCTGGTCACAGAGCTTGAGTTTCTCTTCAGTCATGGAAGGAGGAAGTGTTGGCAAATGTATGTACTTTTAGACTAGACCTGCAGAGTCCACGGTGAAGAAATACAAGTGCCCTGCATTTGCTGGGACAGAACGATAGAGCAGCCATAGGCTGCAGGCCAGGCAGCCAGGGCAGCTGATCTGAGTTGGTCAGAGGTGTATCCCATACGAGGAATATTCCCAGTTGTGCCCTGCAGCATGCCCAGGAGCTGCATGGGCAGTGCTGCTGTACTCCTGCCCTGGCAGCAAAGGCAGAGAGACTACATCACCTACCTGGTTGGATTTGAACCTTCAGGGCTTTTTCCAGAGGTTTTGAGAGAAGCACATCTCATCCAAGTTATTTGAGGATTGTAGCACTCTTGGTCTTTAACGTGAATCATTCTTTGAGTATACATCAAGAACTTTATCTGTTTCACGTGTTGGGATTTTACGACACTCAATGCTTATTTTGCCTTTAGCTTAACCTATTGTCTGTAAATGCCATATTAAAAATACATTTTTCTCCTTCTTTTTTTGTGTTCCTCCAGAAATTTTATGAATAAGAATCAGAAGCCGGTACTAACAGGCCAGCGGTTCAAAACTAGGAAGAGGGGTAGGTTATGTTACGTTTTTTAACTTCATTTTCCTCTTTGCTGAAATGACAGAATCCTGTGATCCTGTGACTGGAAACAGGGCTGCTGGAATAACTGAAAATTCAAGATGAAGTTTTTTTTTCTCCCCTTCTCTTTAGCTATTCTGAGTGCAGATGTTATTTTTAACGAAGCTCTACAAATGTTATTATTTTGGTGATGGATCTTAGGGCTTTCTGTAAAAGTTGGATTTATTAGCTGGTCAGTCTTGTATAAGCCTCAGTTGAAAAATTAGATCTGAAGGGAGCTTGTAGTGTATTTACATATGTGAAAGAAATCTTATTAGAGGTTTATTTCTGTTTCTTAAAATGTCTTTTTCAGCTAAGAAAGCAAAATGTGAGCTTTTGTTGAAAGGCTGTGTAAAGAAAACGTCTTGGGTTAGGGTGGATCCCTCCCCCAGTAGAATAAACTCACCACAGCATGGATTTTTTTGGGGGGGGGAAGTCAGGGAAAGTTGAAATTTTATTTCTGATAGTTTAAGTATAACAGTGTAAAGAGAAATAAACTACTAGAGGAAAAAAAAAATTACAATAACCTTAAGGAAGATGGGGAAGGGGTCAAGCGGTGGTGAAGCAGCAAAAGCAGCAGCCAAAGCAGGAGCCAAAACAGCAGCGGGGGAAAATAGCAGAGAGGTGCAGCTCAAGCAGCAGAAGCCAGCAAGGGGGAAAGAACAAGCTGTGCTTCTAGACATAAAGCTCTTGATGCTCCAGTGAAATTATATTAACTTATGCATTGTTGCCACTATATGGCCTATCCCTGGAATGGTCACCTCTCCCCTATGACTGAGCTAGAAAATCAGCTCAAACTGCCACAGGAAATTACTTGGCCTTTTCTGTTTTGATTTTTGCTTTTATTTCTTTGACTCAAATTGGTAGTGAACCTTTCACATTTAGAAAGGAATTCTCTCCCCTTAATTCTCCATAAGATGGTCAGTTCATCTCGTTGGCCCTGCTCTCTGTGACAACAGAGGTCAGAAATGTTTATTTCTGCTGTGTTAGTGTAGCTTTATTTTTATTGTTGTTAAAAATAAACCTGTTATGATTGCTCATGTCCCATTTTACTCACTCTTTACAGAAAATCAGGATCACTTGACCAACACTGTCTCCCCTTCTGTACACTATTGCATCAGTTTTAAAAGGTGCTAATTATCCTGACCATCCAGGTGTTCTGTTCAGCGAGTGTCAGCCTAACATGCTCG